>WOAB01000484.1:0-25730 GCA_027886185.1 Rheum nobile
AATCACCATGGACTAAAATTATCGACAAAATACCCCGTTGGGTTAATCAAATAACAAAGCAGAATCAGGGAGATAGGGGCCCCGTTTGGATTACAATGATTTTATAATTATCTAGTGTAGTACCCGTGCCTTGCACGGGATTTGTTTATTTTTTCTTACATTTGTATAAAGATATTTTTAAATTATGGATGAGTCATTGGTGTGATTATTTATTTATTATTATTTGAATAAAACATGAATAAATGAACATTAAAACTGTCATCAAGATATACAAAAGACTAATTATATAAAGAGAGACGGCACTCTCCATAACTTTATTAATACTAAAATTGGCTAATTAGTGTTTCAAATAGATATAGCCACACCACTTACATCAATATTACTAAAAGTAGCAAAAATTACAAAAAATGATCATAAAACACATGAGAATGAAGAAAAAAACATTAAATGTGGAACGATGTTCAAAATGACTACAAATTATTAAAAACTTCCTTGTATACTACATTGGTTGTAGTATTATACCTCTTCTTGTCTTTGTCGCAAATCAATATCTTCAAATCTTTCTTGCTAGTGACCCTTGACGATGCAACATAAAACTACCATGACTGAAAACGGGACGTGGAAGATACAAACCAACATTTGCAAGAGATTGGCCTTGGCTTTTGTTTATGGTCATAGCAAAACATACACTCAAGGGAAATTGTCTTCGTTGAAACTTGAAAGGGAATGAAGTGTCTGATGGTGACATTATCATGCGAGGAATCAACACAGTATGTCCGATATTGTTGCCTGAGATAATTCTCCCTTGTATAACATGACTGCCAAGTTGCGTGGTGATCAGTCTCGTCCCATTGCATAAACCTAAAGATTGATCAATATTTCAGAGCAGCATAATAGGCACACCAACCTTTAGTTTGAGGACATGATTTGGCAGACCAGAACATCTCAGACTGTTCAAAAAATCAGACGTATAAATACTCGCATCATCATCTTTAACAGAACCTGCCTTGCACAAACTATCAGAGCTGAGATATATCTTTTCATCACCAGGCAAAGAAGACAATATATATTCATTAACTTTATCTACCTCTTCGTGTGTTGGAGCAGAATGGCTCGGTCTTCAAAGTATGCAGGACACAACTGATCTTCCATAAAGAGGGATAGACAGATTTAACAACTACTGGAATCGGATCTAAATCATAATCCTTGACCAATAGTTCATCGGGGATTTCTATTTGCGCTTCGCCATCATTATCAACACCTGCAGTCCCATCTCCAATGCTTAATATCCATTCTGAAAATTCTTTTGCCTCTTGGATCTGAGATTCAGATGTACCTTGTTGAATCCTCATATTCCTTGTCAGCATAAGAACTTTGCAATGATGCCACAAATAAGAGGAATTAATTGTAGCAAAAACAACATCTTCCCTGCTCCCTTTTGAGATAACGGGTAGGATTTGCCTAAAGTCTCCACCAATACTACGACTTTTCCTCCAAAAGGCTGTTCTAAACTAAGAGGATTTGTAGCTCGTAAAATATCTCGTAACGTCCTGTCTAAAGCTTCAAACAATACCTATTCGTCATGACTGCTTCATCCCAGATAATAAGTTTGGCACATATCAACTCAGATAATTCCGTACCTGAACATATATGACACGTTGAATCCTCATTAACTTGCAAAGATATTTTAAACCTCGAATGAGCAGTTCTGTTGCCGGGTATTAGGAGAGCTGCATTTTCACTTGAAGCAACGGTAAGTACTATTTCACCTTTTGACCTTAAAGCCGCCGAAAGTGCCCTCCATATATACATTTTGCTTGTACCACCATAACCATATAAAAAGAAGACACCCCCGTTATTTGATAAAACAGCATTCATGATCTCATCGTACACCCCTTTTTGCTCCATTGTAAATCTAGAGAGTAATTGTGAATGTTCCTCGGCTAGACATGATTTATCATATCGATGTTCATCTTGTATAAGCTTGTTGAAACCTTCAGATATGAGGCTTGAATCTACAGAAGGCATGGTTTTATAGTGACTCAAACTACTACCATTTCGTCGTAATAACTTGTCAATTTCGGCAAGAGCGTAGTTTTGTAACTGCTCATCAGTAACATGCAAATCTGCATATAAAATATAATTCACATGTCATTACAATTAGATGAGTACAATATATTCTGCCAAAAACTATATCAAATATTATGATCAAGTACAAAACCTTAAATAATCACATACCCTTAATTCGTAGAATTCTCCTCTGTTTATCGGCAATGTCATCTGTTAAAAGTCTCCATGTTTGTTGCCAAACAAACTCTGGTTTTGCCATACAATCAGACACAACAGAAATACAAAGAGACTCCTAATGTAGTTTGCTGATCCCCAATAACTTGCTTCAGTTATACTGTCAACATATTCTCTGTCATCATCTAATAACCCCATTGCATAGCAAGCTTCTTTAAATGTACTATAAACTGAATCTTCAACAATCCTTAAATATTCGTAGCATGTTGGTCCTTTTATATGATTCAACAAAATTCTAAGATAGTACTTCTCTCCAGTACCAGGAGCTACGTGATAAATCCTGCCAACAGAACCACCCCTGACACGTTTTTTCCAATGCCTAGTTGAAGCAACCCAAACAAATTTATCTGGAAATTCAGAATAAGTCAAATCTTTAGCTTCTGGAAACTTTTGTTAGCCTCCATCCATTGCAGAAACATTGATTTATCACTTTCATGATCATTTAAGACAGCATCAATAGGATCATCATCATTAAACAAAACGCTTTCTTTGCCGGGAAGATGCAAATTCAAACGTTGAACAGCAGGAGTCCTGTAATGAATATCAAAGCCAAAAATCCTCCAATCCGCTTCACACGCAGATACATACCGAGCGGTGTAGTAGTTTTTAATTTCGTCCATGCAATTATCACTGACATTGTTTGCATCAGAGTTTGTAATTGCAACTGTGATGCGATCATGGCCTTTGTTTATGTACTTGAACAGATACTTGATAGAGCCTGATCGGTTGCACCATTCAACATTTATATGTGCATTATATTTTAGTAGAAGAAATGCATTGTAAGGAACCACATACCGATTATCAAGGGGAACTCCACTTTTTTCTATCGTTCTACCATCGTCACGTCTTCTGTACACAGGGTAGCCATCGTCATCAACAAAAGTCTGGTCAACAATTTTTTTGGAAAGTACTTTCTACACTTTCCATCAGCCATACAAGGAGACGATGGTTTAGAAGCTCCGCATGGACCATGCATCATGAAATTTCTCACGACATCGAATAAATCAGCATCCTCAGTTGGGTGTGGAATTTCTGCAGAAATGACCGAATCTATATCTGAAGTAGTTGGCAACTTAGATTCCTTATCTAGAAATAATAAAATATGTGCATGTGGCAGACCACGCTTTTGGAATTCAATTGTGTAAATAACTACAAAATATTAATAAGTCAAAGTTATAAATTCAATTGATTTAATCCATTTTAAAAAAGCAAAAATAATACATTTATAGAATATAACACGTCGGGAAAATAATTAATTTTATACACATATAAACAATAACTTAAATGAGGACAATAAAAGAGACCTTACCTGAAGTAACCTTGCCAAAAAATTGTTTACTTTGAAATCTTTGATCATGGACTCCAGTTTCATGTGGAATACTCTACATATAATGTCTGGTCGATCCTCTGGTTGTAGACCCCTTTCTTCACAAAACTTGACAATTTCAGGCCATTTTGAATTGCATGTGAATGTTATGAATAAATCTGGATAACCATGGTGTTTGCATATTGCCATTGCATCTTGATAGTTCTGCTGCATATATCTAGGACCACCCGTAAATGAAGATGGCAACACTATTCGCTTTCCAGAAGATGCCGGTGCTATATGACCCTTGCTCGTTGCTGAAGCAAGATTTGTATATAAATCAGCACGTATGTTCTTCTAATGATATCGATGATAGTTCAACCTTTCTGATTCAATCATTGTGTAAACATCAACCAGAAATTGCTGATACAACTTTCTAGATGACCTCAGAATTCCGGCTTCGCCTCGACGCTCGTGAATTCGAAACTGACAGAATTCTTTTAACGTAACCCTTGACCTCTTCCTTGCAGAAGTGTTGCACCTTTCACTTAAATCAATATCAGTTCGATACCCATCCTCACCATAAGGGAATGCCAACGGATATTGAAGCGTAAGATACGAAGGATGTAATTCGTGAATCCGTTGTAACTGACCAGACCTTGTATGAAGTATAATGTCCCTGGGCTGATAATTTGTATCACTTTCACCAAGAATAATAGCAGCAACCTCTGAACTCGTCGGGAGATTATATCTCCGCCCATCAGTGTTTCTATTGCTAAGCAGTCGTAACTTCATATCTCTAACACCTTCATCCTTAAAACGATCTCTGGCCATTCTAAATGCTTTTGCATGGGGGTTGTCTTGATCTATCATCTTTCTCAACTCAATCACAAGCGATTCATCAACTTTTTTGACTCTAGAACTGCAAAAAATAAAGATCGACGGTCAATCTTAATATTAAAGAATAACGTTATATAACTATATGCGGTACATAAAAAAATATGTAATTGACATACCTTATTGCATTGATTCTGTTTGAAACCTCATTTTCAGTATCATATATATATAGTTGGGAAAACTTTGGAGTTGTGCCCGACACTGGTAACAAACTCCCTATTCTGTGAAAATTCTGACCATGCATTCAGTAACAATACGTTCCATGACCTTTCGTGATGGGTGACACAGTTCCTCCCAAAGAGGTGAAAGCAAACATCATATTGTAAGCTATAATGTTCTCACAAAATTGTTTGTTTTTTGGATGCTTATTTGTCAAAAGTTTTTTCAACAACGGCGGTGGCTCTTGTAGCAATGGGAGCTCAATTTTTCCTTTCATGCAACATAATGAAGATATATGACATATATCTTCGCTTGAAGGGTTTTGTGTGTTTATTCTTTCAGCATGCCATAGCAATGCCCCACAATGCATACATTCATACACTGGTTCACCGTGATCGATGTATTGAACTATAACATATTAATGAGTGTTAAATAATAAACAAAAAAATGATAAAAATTAGGAAATAATACAACAGACTTACCCGGTTACCAGTATGATTTCTTGAACCTCTATTCATCACTGTAACAGGATTTGAACTGTTGCTCATTGTTATATAGAGAATAAAGGTTGAACAAATAATCTGTAACATATATATTAAATATACAAAAATGTGCTTATTTTAACGTATTTTATGTTCATATACTATTTTGTACCAATCCTAATGTAACGAACAATAGTATCATTCTATGCATAACAAAAATATGATACTAATTTAAAAATTACCTATATTTCGCAATGTAGATGAACACTCTGGCAAAGCAGATGAATTAGTGGTTGCTGAAATTGAGATATGTAAGTTGTCATGTTTTTTGAACAATGAAATAATTTATAACATATATGAATATTCAAATAAATGACATCATAACTTTCATTAAGGATTTAGCTTCACGAATTAAGGGGTTATTGCTAACCTGATTCAATTAGTGGTATTCCATGTCTCTTATGTCTAAGCACATTCATTCTCAACATCCTCTTACGTCGAGCTAATTTGTCAATGTAAAATAATTACACTTATTCAAATGCAATAACTCAATAAATTAATATATACTCATTACTATCATACCTTGTTCAACTTTTGTTATCTCAACTTGATTAGTAAGGCTTGCATTTTGTACAGGAGCTGCAGGAGTATTACATATATCATACTACACATAGTGATATAAGAAAAAACATAATATAATATTTAATAATAAATTTTAAAAAAAGTAATTTAGTACCATGGTTTTGCGTGTCATTTATGCTTAAAGGTTGAAATGAGATCGTAGTCATTTGATCCGCTATTGGAAAATGTAAATCCGTCGGCGTAACATTAACGAACAATTAATAAATACACAGATATTAATTTTTCTTATACAAATACACGTAATAAAGAGTATAAAATAACAAATACGTTTTGCACAATTATAACTACATTCGAACATTACGATTACCTATTTGTGGTATAGAAGATGAACATTCTGCCAATATAGATGAATTCCGTGTACCTTCACATTTAAGTATTACATGATTATATGTTTTCAAAACATATAACTGTGTATATATGCATACATAAAAGTATATAACATAATATATTTCATTAATAACTAACCATTACACGTAACAGATAATGGTGTAGCTTGAGTCAGTTTAGAATTTGTGATATTTCCATTTACATTGCCTGCAAAAAGTTTTGTCAAGAATTGTATATCATTATTTATTAAATTACAATAATAACAATTTTCTTTTGCTTACCTGATGCGTTTAGTGATGTGCCATGTCGCTTATGTCATATGACATTCATTCTCAACTTCTCCTATGTCGAGCTATGTTGTGCATTAAATTTTAATAAAATTAGTATAAATAACAAAATAACTAAAATCATATAAATTTTACAATTAACATACCTTGTTCAATATTTTGCAAATGAATTTGTTGTGTCAACATTGAATTGTACGCTTCAACTGTTAACATAATCGTATACTATTATAAGCAACTTATTATGAGTACGACACAAAATAAATTTTAATATTGGATAAACAGATTAATACCATCGCTTAAATGTAATAGAGTATTTGAACATCCTGTCAATACACCTGAATTTCTTGAACCTGAAAATTAAAGTATTAAATAATAATACATTAGTAATTACCTCAAACTTAAGAACTTAAACTGGAAATGATAATAAATTAGCCTGGAAACAATATAGACGTGCTACCATTTATAATAGTTTAATGCATGCATAACTTTGTTTTGGGTAAGCAAGTCGTAAATTACTTTTATATTGTAATTAAATTATTTATTTTTTTGTTATAATATCCATGTGTAGCAGTGGTCCATCCGTCTTATTTCTTATCATATTCATTCTCAATTTCTTCCTTTGTGGAGATAATGTGTGAGTGAAAATAATAATCAAATATTATACTTACATAAATCCCTTTTTTGTATACCACTTGTTAGAATATAATTCCTTGTTCAACATTGTGAATTTAATTTTGTGATGTAAGAATGACATTGTGCAATTGAACTACAAATAAATAATTTTATCATAGTGTACTTATTATTTTTATTCAACCAACAAAAATAACGGAATAAATTGGAGATTAAGACTAAAAAAAATTATACCATAGTTCTCTTGATCCGGATCACTTGTAGGAAAAAATGAATTATGACCGTTTTGATCACTTCGAGATAAATGCAAAGCCGGCGCTGTAATATTTTGTTGCACTGCATAAAGTATAGTTAGTTTAAAATAGTCTTTTTACAATCATACAATTAAAGATATATTATAATTTACAACATGAAGCACTTGTTACAATTTAGCGTGTATAATCAAATGAAATAACGACTTTATATATTAACAATTACTAACCATTTGAAATATCGGACATGGGGATACGACCACTAACAAAAGAATTGTTGCTAACTCCATGAATATATCCTGCAGTATCAATATTTAATCTCAACAATAAGATTTGAATTTATTGGGAAAAGTTTGAAATATTTGAAAATATATTTTGACCTGATCGAGTTGAATTCGTGTGTTGCCGTTTATCTCTAATAACAGCCAATCTCAACGCTCTATTATGTCGAGTTAATTCGTCCATAACAAAATTAACCTGCAAAATCTGGTTATACTTAAAAAAAAAAATTAATTTATTTTTTGTAATCACATTTATATTATGAATAAATTTGTTAAAATAAATGTAAAAAACTAAAGGACATGTTTATATTCTTTTGTTACATGGGCTTATATGCAAAAAAAAAAAATCATTGGCATGGTTTCGCATGATATGAAAACGTATAGGCCTAATACATACAAAATAATATTATGTACTTAAAACAAAATTGTAATCTACTATATAATAACTATTTGCATGTACTTATATAAAATATTATGTACTTATCAATGGACATATATTCAATTTTTTTTTTAGGTTATAACTATTTGCATGCAACATTAAACATGTTTATCGGTATATAGGCTCAAGTATTCAAAAGCAGAAAGTGAAATAGAGGGCCAATTCTAAAAGAACGTTTTATGTAACAATATATTATTGTTAAAATAAAATTAGTTAGTTGTGGTTTATATATAATAACAACTAATATAAACCTTATATTATGTTGGGTTGAACTACAACAATGCATTTATAATTTTGAATATTCCAAATAAAATCGAATTATTCACATAAGCTTACATAAATTTAATACACTTTATACTATACAATAATTTGGACACTAATAGTATGTTAACGCTGGTGATTTGGGCCTCCTGACCTGGCTTGTGCCATTTCTGTAATTGGATCCACCCGGCCCATTTAAGCCCAAAACAAATCCAGGTGCCCCGTCTAACCTAACCCTAATGCTTTCCATTTTCGGCATTTCATTTCGCCGCTTCACTTGCCTCTCTCTTCTTCTCTCTCTGTCAGAAACCCTTCCATCTCCTTCCATATGCTTCAATCTCCATTTCCGTTCTTTACAGATCTATGGCGATCTCTTTTTCTTCTTCAAACTTCTTCACTTTCCTTCCTTTGTCAACAAATCCCGTCCAAATTGTTGCATTTTTTTTCAAAAGAATGACAAGTAAATGCATTTGTTTCCTGTTCTAGTGTACAACTCTCCCTCCCAGATTCGATATGCTTCAGATCCAAACAATTTCATCTCAAAAAAATTCATACAAAACTTCAAAACCTCTATGTATCTTCATAAATTCGCAACGAAGCGCAAATCTGGAATTCGGAGGCTATGGAGAGCTAAATAACACCAAAAAACATAAGATCTCTCTCTCTATCTCTCCCTCTCTCTGTTTTTTTTGCTTCTATGGATTTTCTAACTCAAAGTTTTTTAGGTATCTCGAAGTCGAGTTTATGGAGAGGGAAATATATCGAAGTCAGATCTGCTAGTCGGATTTTCTGGAGAGCTACAAAACAAATATACAGTAAGATCTCTCTCTCTCTCTCTCTCTCTCTCTCTCTCTCTCTCTCTCTCTCTCTCTCTCTCTCTCTCTCTCTCTCTCTCTCTCTCTCTCTCTCTCTCTCTCTCTCTCTCTGTATCAGTATATTTCTCTATGATATTTGGATTGTCTGTGTTTCTAACTCAAAATTTTCTAGGTATCTCGAAGTCGGAGTTTCTGGAGAGCTCAATATTACAGAAGTGTGAGATCTTTGTTTCTCTCGCACCTTCGTCTCTCTCTCTCTCTCTCTAATTATCATTTTTTTTATTCTCTGGATTTCACTTTCGATTTAAAAACTCATCAACAATTGTTTCAATGCTTTGTTAAAAAGTTCGGATCATGCTTGTTCGTTCGTCTACTCTCGATTCGTTTGATATCTACATGTTACCTTGCTTCGAAATATAACCTAATAATCAAGTTCTTCCATGATCATTAAAGTTCTGTTTGCCATTAATTTATTTTCATGTATGCATTCATCAATTTTCTGTGTGTCGATGTTCATTCTGAATAGTAGAAAATTCTGGTTGATTCTGTAGATTATATTTGTTAGACATATATTGGTTTTTTTGATGCGATGTTAAACATATATATTTGTAATGTGTAAGTGTAACACCCCGGGCCAGTGGTGCTACAGTGCCATAATCCCGAAGGATTATAAGGCGGGTGAAATAAAAAGTTAAGCAAAACCTAACCATATATAATATATACCAAAAACGCACAACGTGAAAACAACCTGCCCGGAGTTTGAAACCACAAATCAAACCTAACAAGTACAGAAAATACAACACTTACAACCCAAAGACCAACAACCAGAAATCAAAACCAGTACAACAAGTTCGACCACTTCATGGTCCAAAACCAAAACGACACATACAACCAGAGTCAAAGTCCAAAAACCAAAGAGTAGCCTTCGACTCCAAACCGACGATGATCAGAATCCTCCTTGCTAGCGCTAAACCTGAAAAGCCTGATTGACTGAGGGACCCGATACCCCAGCCAACCACGGCACGTAAACCGCAGTTGGTCAGTCTCGTGAAAGACTATGGCAAGATTAGCCAAGCCAAAACAGTTCAAACAACATACAATCATATAAGATAAATATAACGTCACAAAATCCAGCCAAAACAACCAAGAGAGTACTCAACTCTCAAACGCAAATAACTCCAACATAACTCCAACATAATCCATTCTAACCCAATCAACGATAATCCAACACCAGACCCATACTCAATCAAACAAACCACTACCACACCGACACTCAACAACAATCACATCTACCATTAATAATACACAATCACACCTTAAACCAACTATCCAACCACACGTCAAAACACAAACAGAACACGCTATCACATAACCGATCAATTATCCATTCTTATCCAATTCTGTACGATATTAAACCTCTTTCAATCCAACCTCAAACTCATCAGTACTCAAGCATAACGAATAGAAAGATCCAATCCAACTTCACTGACACGTCCAATCCATCCGTCTCTCTATACTAATACCTCGATCAACAACTCTATGCACAACACATCTTACGACTGACTTACAACCACAGCTAATCAATTAGACTGAACTACTACTACTGCACTACACAACAAATTCAATTAACATTCACAACAACTAACACATAAGCATCAACGATATATCATTACACAATACAATCAACCAAATAAGGATCCAGGCCAGCCACCCTTCCGGTGCCGCCGATTCGTCAACCTAGACCTTCAACTCTACATCAAACTCAACTCGAATTGGCCCATTACCCTCAAGATGGGAAACCAATCTATACACTCAATCAGCACACCAACCTTCATAAACCACCAGCTACCAACAACAACCATACCAACAGAAATTCACCACCTTGACCAGTTACAATCAACCACTAAAACACACGTAATAAACAACCAATGGCCACAATGGCCCACAACCACAACTATAACAATAACATCCAACATAACCCATTACCAAACATACAACCAGTATTTAATCATCATAACGTTCATCATACAATCAATAGCAACATATACTAGTCATCACCATATCCGACCAATCAACCAAGAAGGTAACTCAACTCATTTTCAACCAATCACAACAATTACCCTTTCTCACAATTACCACTCTCAAACCTCTCCGTCTCCACCCCCCACATCACCTAGGGAGGACAATTCACAACATCTCCGTCTCCACCCCCACATCACCAAGGTGAGACAATTCACAACATCGCCGTCTCCACCCCCACATCACCAAGGTGAGACAATTCACAACATCCAAACCAACTATCCATCACCAAACCAACCAATCAACAACACAACGACAATCAAAATCACATAACCACACCTTATCACACACATCATCTCACAGTAACACATCCGCACACACACATCATCACATATCATCACACACACATCATCTCACAGTATCACATATCCTCACACACACATCACACATTATCACATATCAACACATTTCACCACATATCAACACATTATCACACACCAATACATTTTATCACACATCACAACCAAACAATTATATAGTCAGTTCAACCAATTTAAAAATAGCTCAAGCAACCATAAATTTAATTATGACATAAGCTAAGCATAAATCAATTATAAAAAATATAAGTTAGGCAAGGATCCTCTTGCCTCAAGTCGAACCACAACGACCCCAGAGGTCTCCAAACCACTCGAACGAACCTGCGAAATCAATCCGAGCACATCCCTAGCATTAATTAACTCATACAAATCCACTACCAACAAACCCCCAATTTAAATCCTAATATACCTTCCAAAATTCAGCAAATCACACACACAATTCAACCCCCAAAGCCCACGAAATTCAGCTCCTATCCACTGAATTTCTGTACAGATCACGCAGCTTCTCACAACATATCAATTCGAACAACACCTCAACATCATTCAAACATTGAAAAAAAATTTCAGCAAGATATTCGTCCGAAAATTGTACAAACCATACCCAGGCGTACCTCTTCGTTGACCACACAAACTCAGCCCCGGAAACACCACCCAAAGCCATCGAAAGCAGCTGCACAACCAGCACAACAACCACAAGCAGGCGGAAGCAACCGGACGACAGCACATCAACGAATCAAACACGCTACAGGAAGGGAGGAGGCACAACGTCGGCGCGGTCCAGCTCGCCGTAGAAGACAGCTCGGCTGGGCACCGGAGAAGAACAGCTCGTCGGAGGAGAAGGGCTGGCTACTCGGCTGAAGACTCCACCCGGGAGAGAGACAACCAAAATTTTTGAATAAAATCCCCAAATTCCCCTTTCTCCCTTTATAAACAAAACCTAATTAATTTAACCACTTATGCCATTATCACTTATTGGGGTTTTCATTCTCTCCCCCCCTTAATAATAGTTTCGTCCTCGAAACTAGAGTCAAACAAGTTCGGATAACTGCGTCTCACATAACTGAGTCCAGAATGTTCAGGACTCGCAGAAGAATGACTTTCCTTGAGAATCAACTTCCCTGATCTCTTTATCCGCTAACACACACAATCGATTCTGAATCCACCATACTCCATCCTCCTGAACAAAATCCGACCACTCTTTCCTGAGCAATCTCATTACATCTCGTACTCAACATTCCATTACATTCAGCTGTATCTGTTCCTTCTCAAACCAAATTTCACTTTTCACCATTCGCCAACTCCTGTTGCAATCCCGACCGAACTGTCAGACAAGCAACCACCTGCTCGAGAGTTACTTCCTACACAAAGCATTCAGCAACCACGGTACTCTTCTGAGAGATAAACGATATCTATCATAACCCTCAATCAATTCTAGCAACCAACTTTTGTCTCATGAGCAACTCTCTCTTGTATTGTTGAGCAGGCGAGAATCATACGCAAGGACTTTCTCATTCTGCATCAAAACGCAACCCAAATCTTGCTGAGACACATTACTGTATATAACAACCTTGTCTGTTCCCTGCGGTATAACCAACTCTGACACGCTAATCAAACACTTCCTGAATTCTTCGAAACTCTCTCTTGACACTTCCCGTCCCATTCAAAATTCTTAGTCGTAACTCAACCAAAAAATTCATCCACAATCGCATGTAGTAAATTTACCAATCCGAGAATACTCCCAATGAAATTCACCTGCAAACAATCCAAGTACTTTCTAAAAATATTAATTCCTTAAACCCTTGAAATCCGCGGAAGCATTAGTCAACCCAAAAGGCAACGCAACACATTCTAGTAATCATACTCAGTTCGAAAGGTAGTACCATGAAATATATTCCTCTCAAATCTTTAAACTGAGGATACTCTGATCTCAAATCAGCCTTCAAAAACACTATAGCTTTTGCAATATATCCCACAAATCATCAATACTGGAAAGCGAATACTTATTCCTGACAATCACCATATTTAACTCATTATAATTGAGGCAGAGTCGAAAGGAATCCATCGTTCCTTCTAACCAACAATACAGGCGCACCCCAAGGAGAAGCACTTGCCCAATAAAGCTTAACTGCATAAATTCCTTTATTTGTTCCTTCAATCTCAGCATACACACATAACTGGCATAACCTTGCTTAAACAATTTTATAGCTGTCATCGCACCAACAATTCTGTCAGAGTCTCTGAATCATGACTCCCAACACATGCACTAAACCTTTATATGGCTGTTACAGTAACAGTCATCTTCCTTGTAGTCACATACACAGTCTGTTCCTCAATTCAGCCGAACCTAGAGTCGTAAAATCCCACCTTCAGATGCAGACCGAGTTCTCTGTTTCTTACTGCTTCTAAAATCAACAGTCTGATCAAAATCAACTGTAGCTGTCCCCACAATCAATCACTCATCACATACTGCTCAAAGATCGCACAGCGGAGCCTCACCATCGAGATTTCATCTCAGAACACAACCATATCTGAAAGTGCTCAATCTGTCATTCTCATTCATGACAACAACAGTAACACACAACAATTCATACAGAATCATCACCACTAAACTACCTGCATCAACCTCTTGACGATAAGCTCACGACCTCATCCTCTACCCTACTCATACCTTTAAATCTCTAGCACGTCCCACTTACCAGGGAACGCACCATTAAAATTTTCAACAACACAATACATCACATATAAAACATATCAACATTAGCACAAACATCACAACAACACTCACCAACGCAACTCACTACCGGTTGACAGCAAGGATTCCTGATCACACGATCGTTCACAACGAATAAAAATTCTCAAGTTGAAAACTCGGAAAGAACACATTTTTGGAAAAAAAAGCTCTGATACCAACTTCTGTAACACCCCCGGGCCAGTGGTGCTACAGTGCCATAATCCCGAAGGATTATAAGGCGGGTGAAATAAAAATTTAAGCAAAACCTAACCCATATATAATATATACCAAAACGGCACAGCGGAAAACAACCTGCCCGGAGTTTGAAACCACAATCAAGACCTAACATACAGAAAATACAACACTTTACAACCCAAAGACCAACAACCAGAAATCAAAACCAATACAACAAGTTCGATCACTTCATGGTCCAAAACCAAACGACACATACACCAAGTCAAAGTCCAAAAACCAAAGAGTAGCCTTCGACTCCAAACCGACGATGATCAGAATCCTCCTTGCTGGCGCTAAACCTGAAAAGCCTGATTGACTGAGGGACCCGATACCCCAGCCAACCACGGCACATAAACCGCAGTTGGTCAGTCTCATGAAAGACTATGGCAAGATTAGCCAAGCCAAACAGTTCAAACAACATACAATCATATAAGATAATATAACGTCACAAATCCAGCCAAAACAACCAAGAGAGTACTCAACTCTCAAACGCAAATAACTCCAACATAACTCCAACATAATCCATTCTAACCCATCAACGATAATCCAAACACCAGACCCATACTCAATCAACAAACAACTACCACACCGACACTCAACAACAATCACATATAACCATTAATAATACACAATCACACCTTAAACCAACTATCCAACCACACGTCAAAACACAAACATAACACGCTATCACATACCGATCAATTATCCATTCTTATCCAATTCTGCACGATATTAACCTCTTTCAATCCACCTCAAACTCATCAGTACTCAAGCATAAACGAATAGAAAGATCCATCCAATCCAACTTCACTGACACGTCCAATCCATCCTTCTCTCTAGTACTAATACCGTCGATCAACAACTCTATGCACAAACACATCTTACGACTGACTTACAACCACAAGCTAATCAATTAGACTGAACTCACTACTGCCTACACAACAAATTCATTAACCTTCACAACAACTAACACATAAGCATCAATGATATAATCATTACACAATACAATCAACCAAAATAACGATCCAGGCCAGCCACCCTTCCGGTGCCGCCGATTCGTCAACCTAGACTGTAACTCATACATCAAACTCAACTCGAATTGGCCCATACCCTCAATATGGAAACCAATCTATACACTCAATCAGCACAACCAACCTTCATAAACCACCAGCTACCAACAACAACCATACCAACAGAAATTCACCACCTTGACCAGTTACAATCAACCACTAAAACACAACGTAATTAAACAACCAATGGCCAACAATGGCCCACAACACAACTAATAACAATTAACATCCAACATAACCCATTACCAAACATACAACCAATATTTAATCATCATAACGTTCAATCAATACAATCAATATCAACATATACTAGTCATCACCATATCCGACCATCAACCAAGAAGGTAACTCAACTCATTTTCAACCAATCACAACAATACCCTTTCTCACAATTACCACTGCTCAACCTCTCCGTCTCCACCCTCACATCACCTAGGTGAGACAATTCACAACATCTCCGTCTCCACCCCCACATCACCAAGGTGAGACAATTCACAACATCTCCGTCTCCACCCCACATCACCAAGGTGAGACAATTCACAACATCCAAACCAACTATCCATCACCAAACAACCAATCAACAACACAAGGACAATCAAAATCACATAACCACACCTTATCACACACATCATCTCACATTAACACATCCGCACACACACATCATCACATATCATCACACACACATCATCTCACATTATCACATATCCTCACACACACATCACACATTATCACATATCAACACATTTCACCACACTATCAACACATTATCACACACCAACACATTTTATCACACATCACAACCAAGCAATTATATAGTCATTCAACCAATTTAAAAATAGCTCAAGCAACCATAAATTTAATTATGACATAAGCTAAGCATAAATCAATTTATAAAAAATATAAGTTAGGCAAGGATCCTCTTGCCTCAAGTCGACCACAACGACCCCAGAGGTCTCCAAACCACTCGAAACGAACCTGCGAAATCAATCCGAGCAAATCCCTAGCATTAATTAACTCATACAAATCCACTATCAACAAACCCCCAATTTAAACCCTATAATACCTTCCAAAAATTCAGCAAATCCACACACACAATTCAACCCCCAAAGCCACGAAATTCAGCTCCTAATCCACTGAATTTCTGCACAGATCACGCAGCTTCTCACAACAATATCAATTCGAACAACACACTCAACATCAATTCAAACATATAAAAAAATTTCAGCAAGATATTCAGTCCGAAAATTTGTACAAACCAGACACCATTCTTACCTCTTCGTTGACCACAACTCAGCCCCGGAAACACCACCCAAATCCACTGGAAGCAGCTGCACAACCAGCATGAACAACCACAGCAAGGCGAAGCAACCGGGACGACAGCACAGCAACGAATCAGCACGCTGTAGGGAAGGAGGAGGCACAACAGCGGCGCGGTCCAGCTTCGCCGGAGAAGACAGCTCGCTGGGCACCGCAGAAGAACAGCTCGTCGGAGGAGAAGGGCTGGCTGCTCGGCTGAAGAACTCACCCCGTGGAGAGAGACAACCGAATTTTTTGGAATAAAAATCCCCAAATTCCCCTTTCTCCCTTTATAAACAAAACCTTAATTAATTTACCACTTATGCCATTATCACTTATTTGGGGTATTTCATTAAGTAATAATAATATATAAACCGAGTACACCAAAAAAAAATATTAAATTTAACTATGATAATAATCATTGGATTCAGATTTATTTACTGATTTGTTGTAAAGGGTTAGCGAAATTTTTTTATTGGGCTTTATTAAATGATGACTTTGGGTCCAGTCATTAAAACTGAAGTTAAATATTTGATATAACGATTATGGCCCAATTTGTGTATGGGCTTCATTACATCGCCCAAAATGATATACAATTATGGGCCATTTTTTGTTCGACTTGGTGGTAAAAATTTAAAGTCAACAGACTCTCTCTCTCTCTCTCTCTCTCTCCTCTCTCTCTCTCTCTCTCTCTCTCTCCTCTCTCTCTCTCTCTCTCTCTCTCTCTATATATATATATATATATATATATATATATATATATATATATATATATATATATCAGTAGACCTCTCTCTCTCTCTCTCTCCTCTCCTCTCAACAGACTCTCTCTCCTCTCTCTCTCTCTCTCTCAGCAGACTCTCCCCAACTTGTCAGTATATAACTATTTTGTAGATACTTACAAAACCATATCCTAGACTTCTTAATTCGATTACAACCAATATTTGGCAAACTAACCTTGTGTTTGTATTTATCTTTGTTAGCATTCAAACATCATCAAACTCCCTGATGAGATCCATGGCAGATAATAGAATGAGATCAAAAGCACATAAATGTAAGAACTCTAACTTTATTTCTCCTAACCTCCTTTTCTCTCACTGTTTGATTGCATAAGATGCCTTCACATAGATATGATAAGCAAAATGAATACAATGGTTATTATATACACATATAGTAAACTTAAATGCTAAGACATTTTAAAATAATTTCAATCACAGGATTTCTGGTTTCATATTCAAGTTACATATCTTATTCTAATTGCCATACACTCATACTGAATGCTAAGACATTTTATTTATGGTTTTTATGTTTTAATTGCTATTATGTTTACTGAATTCAATTTTTTTTTCATTTACAGGCATCAACACTAAAACAACAACATACAACACTTACAACACATATACTGCAATATCGTCTACAGTAAGGTCAAATGTAATATTTTCAATTTGTACACCAAATTTGTAGAATTTTTATATAATATGTTCAGTACTAATATATTCCTTTATATTCTTTGTATAGGAGATCTCAGATTGGACTCATAATGAGCATTGGAGACACAACTCTGGCTTTTGTTTAAATGAGAGACATACAGGTACCCCAGCATCAATACTCTATAGATTTACTTATAATCAGATTGTGTAATCATGTTTTGCATGTAGTATTTAGTATTATAATTCTATAAAAACATCTATTAACCCTAATCAACAAACTTAACACATCTAGATCTAATTCTTAATTTTTCTGTCACTTTAAAAATAATAAATAGAACATTATTCATTGAAAATAGATTACCTGTTAAAGCCCTTTCCTCTTCACAAGTTAAAGCCCTTTCCTCACATCTTTCTCTCACAAGTTAAAGCCCTTTCCTCTTCACAACAAACCGATTCCTGCAATACATAAGACCCATTATAGATAACTTGTTCTCTTTAAAACACGAACTGGAATAATTTTGCAATCTGTTAGGTTATATATATATTAGTCCTATTTTTTTTATCTTAATATTAAATACAGTAATATAAGATCTTCAAGATATCTTGCCCATATTAAATACTGTAATACTTTTGCAATCTGCTAGGTTATGATCTTTTCGGATGTGCAGACTTATAAACTTAAAATTATATGGATTTTTTTTTTAATGTTGTATTCTTCTTAAACTTTTGTATACTTTTCCTTATTTGTTTATACATATTTCTTTTAGAGGGGGTTTTACAACCATAATATCCTTACCCGAATTCAGACAAATAATAACCTAAGTATTTTTCAGTTTTACTTTTATTCCTAATGAGTTGTCAGTTTAAGGTTTATTCATAATACATACCACTTAAATTGGATATGAAACAATCTTCATAATGTTTAATATATATAGATCATAATTTTGCACAGCTTGAGATTTGTGTAAATACATTTTTACTCCCTTTCTAAATATTATCATCATTTGATTAAGAACAAAATTAATTGGTTTAGTATATGTATTTAAGAAATGCTATATAACAAACACTCAATTGTTTTCAAACAAAATAACATAGAATAAATCTTAATATTCCAAATAACTTTACACTAATTCCAAACATGATAAGAATGGCATAGAATAATTCTAAATAATATAATACTTAAAATAATCTAAAACATGACCAATTCTTAGCAATTTATTATTCATCTTCTTCAAAAAGCTCCTCTTCCTCCTCTTCATCTTCTTCTCCTTCTTCACCTTCCCCTTCTTCTCTTCTTCTTCTGGCTTGTTCTTCTTCAATCTTCTACTTCTTCCCCTTCTTCATCTGACAAATTAATAACAACCGGCCTCCCTTCAAGTGCTGCCAAGATAGACGATTAATCTTTGCAAAATTCATCCATAAAGCCCAAAGTTGAAGTCCGGATATTTCATACTCCCATATCGTAAATACACGAAAGTTGCCATGCTACAACGCATTTACTACTGAATTTTAGAAAATAATCTCTCCCTTCACCTTCAATCCATATATTTACATCACTGTTGCGCCATGTGATGTAATTATTTCTTCATCAGACAATGAATCGATACGTAAATAACGATCAGGGCCATATTGCATAACATATCTTCAGAGCCCATTTCGTTCAATTCAGCCTGTGTAAGAACAATAATTACTGGATTAGAGGAACTAAACGTTGAATGAAAATCAGCCTCTTCAGTTGGACCAAAATAGCCAGCGACATTCTTGATTGCACAGTATAGTTGTTTGTTCGGGAATAGAATAGGGTCTCTCTCATATATGAAGGGACAAAATCGCTTATTAACTTCGTCTAAAGCATGTTTAAACCTGTAACAAATACATTCAATACATTAATAGGTTATGAAAAAAATATGGCTTAACTTCATGTAAAGAATGTTTAAACATTGTATTAGAGTTACACATGAATAAGAAAGAATTTTTATAGAATAATGTTTTAAACCTATATTAATAAAATAGTACCTTTCTGTAGCAATTGCAAGACCATTTGGCATAGAAATCGAACACTTGATGTACTTCACGTCGTTAGATAGATCAATAGGTAAGGAAAGTCTCATGTGGAAGTAATTAGCCATACGTGGAAATCTGAAAAAGTGGCTTCCGGTAACATGTCGGAAAGAAAACAAACTCAGTATGAACTGAGATGTCATGAGCAATAGGATGAACCATAACTGATTCTTAGAAAGTATATAATGGTAAAATGAGATGCTAAATGTTATGTGTGAAACAAAGTAAGAGGCTATGTTTTATAGAGTAGTTGTATTCAATTTTTAGAAATAATTAAAGAGATCTTACATTATACTTGTGGTTGTAAATTTGAGAAATAATGAAAACATCTTATCACAATTATAGACACATGTAGCAAAATGTATATATTAAGATATATGAGTTCAAATTCGTACATATGTGAATATTGAAAAGATATACTTTAAATTAAAGATACAAGGTTTTAGGTTTTCAGGAATGAAATAATTTAGGAGGCATATTGGCAATATTATATAATAATATACAATTTATTCCATATTCTGTTATATTTATCACATTAATTTAATACATTCCATAAAGATTTTACAAACAACCCTAATGTCTTATAAG
The DNA here is from genome assembly GCA_027886185.1 of Rheum nobile. NCBI lineage: Eukaryota > Viridiplantae > Streptophyta > Magnoliopsida > Caryophyllales > Polygonaceae > Rheum > Rheum nobile. Next base: position 20,888 of record WOAB01000484.1, read on the forward strand.
AAAACAACAACCTTTTAAAACACCCTAAGCATATTATGAACAGTCTACTCGATGCAGAGTATGCTGTTAGAGGGTATTAAGAGCAACCCCTCTTCTAATACCATCTCAAGCATATTCTGCATCGAGTTATTTCAGCCTAATATGTTTTTCTAAATACTTATATAATGTTCAATAACTGAATGTTATTAATAATAATGCATAGCTGTTATATCATTGAATGTGAATACTCAACATGAAAAAGTGTTTAATTTTATCCATGTTCAGTTCTTTTTCAATAATCTATGTGTTTAAAACAAAACTGAATGTTAATAAAAAAAATTACAGAACTGATGCAAAACAGATGTTAATCAACTAATTTATACCATAGGTATTTATGAGACTGAATTGACTTTCATTAAATGGTTTAGCACAAAACATTCACCACACACAAGTATAACACAATGAAAGGAAAAATCCAACATAATTCATTCAATGGTTTAGCAATATCATACCAATGTAAAACTGAAACAAAACGCATGAATTCTCTGAAAACTAAATAGTGTACTGGCTCAAATAATAGAAAAAACAATATAAGTTAGTCTAACTTTTCCTTCTTCACTTTCTTTAGAGTAACCCTCCTCTTTGTGGTTGATCCATTGCCATGCTGCGTAATATGACTATCTTCAGATTTAGCACTCTCCTCCTCAGATTTGCTATTTTCTCCTCATCATTGATGTTTATATACTCGCGTTTACGGGGTGTCGCCATTTCATTTGACGACACTTTTGACACCTCATCAGTCTCCACATCGAGTGATGCCTGATTTTCCTATAATAAGCAAAAAACTTGATTCATTCAAGAACCCAATTTTGAATGAACAACATAAAATGAAGAATGCCTACTTTTGATTCTAACTGAATTGTTCAAACTTCTCAATCAAAGTCATATCATCCGTCATGTTTGTTACCGTGTATGCTGTAACAGATGGAAGTCTACTAATATTAAATTGGGAAATCAGAACCCTAAACAACGTTTTTTATTTATCAACACATTTAGATCGTCTGGGATGATACTAATGTCCTCATCCTGAAAATAAAAATGAAAACAAATGAATTAATGAAGGCAGAATCATTTTATACTTAATCACTTCGCAATTATAAACTTAATTTAAACCAACTTTTACCTTATCTATTGACTCAATAATGCTTGGACTGATTTCTTAAAAATGAGTAGCTTCTCTATCAAAGATAGTTAGTTGAGCAGTCCAGATCCATCTATAACATTAACTTGAATACAAAATCTGCACAGAATAAAAACATATATAAATAACTAAATAACCAAAAACATTTTAAACAAATTTATCTGGAAATCATACCTAGGAATAGCATACTTCACTAATGCATCACATTTCCGCACCAAAATGTTCTTCTTGTGCTTGCACTTTGCTTTTACACCGTTTGCATGAATTATAGTACCATCCAAATGAATCTTCAAATGGTCAATGGTCGCAAGAACAATAGCCTGGAGAACCTGTAATAATGATAAATGTAATAAAAATTAAATAACCTTAAAATCTCAAAGGAATCCAGAAAAACTAAATATTTATATACAAAATGTTTAAAAAATAAACTATTCTTAACTTACCGTTCCACGCTCATGAAGATGTTCATAAAGTTCATCCAAGGTTTTTCTTGCACTCACATCCAAGAAAAATATCAGCAGAAGAATATGATCGCTCACTTGATAGTTGTACACAACTATTACCAACTTTTGCAGCAGATTGTTTTGATATACTAAAGTTTAAGAAACAATATAGTAAATTATTTACAATTAATATATCAAAATATCAAAACAATTTCATAAACAGATATGTAAAAATACCTAATCAGAATATACCTTTCCTTGAACTTTGAAATCTCGCTATACTTTCATCATCAAAATACACCTTGTGCCATAATATCCATTTGACACATTAGGTGAATTATTCCATTTGCCAAGCTTCGCGAATTGAACTATACAACGACCGTATTTTGATTTGATGCGCCAATAAATGGATGACATTCTTCAGCAAAATCATCCCATAGAGTACATTAATGATATTGTTACTGTAATATGAACAAAAAAATAGTTAGAAATCATCATTTTGATTAACAGAAAATGTTTATTGTGTCTAATGATATTAATATTAATACAAAAAGATAAATATTTAATACCTTGCATCCATAATTGCAAATTAATTCTTTTGCCATCTTTACCATTGCTTTTAGTAAAGGTCACTATTTGATCACCAATTCCAACCAATTGACCAATAACATCTACATATAAAATGTACAATATTAATGATGCATATTATACACATAAAAACCAAATAGTTGAATGATTTAAATATAAAAATTTTCAAAACAACTTACCATAAAGAAACCTTTATCCAGTGACTCGTCCAGGATTTTTCCAATGCAGTAAAGTTGAATCCATGAACAGGAACAGAAATGGTCGAACATAGTTTAACGGTAGTGTTTCGATAAATATGACTTATACTTGTGATCAGAAAACTTAAATGGTTATATCATATAGGGCAACTCCGAAATTAGAAATCAAATAAGCACCTCCTTCTTTTAATAAAGATAAGCTAACCATGAAAGCTTCTTTAATTACTGCATGCATTTTGTCACCCTGAAAAATGATATAACAGAACTAAAATGACAGATTTGAATTAATTGCAAGATTAGGCACACAATTTTGTAAATACACAAAGCAATCTGTTAACATATAAACTGCTAATCAGTACCTGCTCATCCATTAGAATTAGTTCAGTCGTTCGTATTGAGTTGGATCGTCTTCTTTGGAACTTTAAATAAACGGAGTACCGAACCTTAAGTTCATGATTACCTCGGGTACCTGTAATATCCTTCACGTGCTGTATAATTGACATCTACAATTCAGAATAACAATTCAGTATTTATATTAACATCAACATGAAATATGTATTACAACAAAAACATGAATTTATGAAATAGAATCAGTTTTAATACAACAAAATTTAAACCCCATCTCAAATTGAATGGTATACTTTCAGTTTTAACCTTTGTAATGATTTGCATTTACTGGAAATACTGAATTCTTTAAAAAATGGTGTGTTGAGACTATTTTCATGGTGCCTTGATGAGGATGTCTGGAGGTTGAGCACAGATATGAATAAAGAAGTCATGCACAGTTCCAAAGTGCTCAATGTAAGCACAATCTAGTCTTTGGTATCTATCTCTTCTATTGTATCACTTTCAATGCAGATATATTGTATATAGACAGAAGAACGTTTGTATAAATGCTATTCTGAAAATAGAGGGGTATTATATCATTAGTCGGTGTGGATATGCTCGAGAGAGTATTAGTTACATTGGCAATAGGACTCATGTAATGTCTCTCGGAGCATATTCTGCACCGACTTGGGTAAACATGCTTCTCATTAAAAAACAAAAAAACAGTAATATATTGTGGTAAACATGTCTATTTTGTTTATATAATCTGCATCTAAATATCCTTTTTGTTCATTTTTTTTCATCCATTGATGAGGATCACTGGAGGTTGGGAACATAGCATTGATGTGGAGATTATTGAATGTGAGTGTGCTTTGTAGAAGATTTTGGGTAAACATGCCTCTCTCTCTCTCTCTCTCTCTCTCTCTCTCTCTCTCTCTCTCTCTCACACACTATTTCCTATAAATCCATAAATAATGTAGATGCATGAAAATTTATCTCGCCTTAACTACATATCTAGTTATTGTCTAGGATTATACATTCTATGCAGATGCTTTGTTTGATTTATGCTCTGCTGCATTAATGTGTAAATAAACTGAAACCTTTTATTCCATATGAGCAGATATGGAGTTTCGTAATGAATATGACAAATATATACCAATGAAAGATTGAAAAAATGTAGTCAATGTTGCATATAGGTTATGAATTAATACCTTGTACCCGAGTTCTGTATTTATCAAAAAAAAAACTGCAACAAATAAAATAAATCGGAATCAGTATGTTAGAAATCTTAAATCTGAATACTGAGTTGTGCTTAACATACCTCTAAATGTCTGGTTCTGCTATAGTGTAGGGTTTTAACATAGCTGAAAAAGTTTTTATAGACGACGATGACAGAGATGAGTCATGCTTACGTTTTTTTATTTGGAATGCATAGATTTCTCTTTATATTTTTCTTTGTAGTAATCATTGTAAATTTGTACATATACTATTCGTCCTCTTGATGATTCTGTGCTATGCTTTGCTTATTTTGGTCATAATGTATTTAGTTGCGACATTTATGGTTGTTTCTGATATGCAGATTTTCTGCCATGGGAAACAGAAAAGGGTCGACCCAGTGTCAGAATATATGCAATTGTGTAATTTTTATACAGGTTTTAAAAGTTGTGCAATATATTTTGTAGTTGTTGTGCAGGTTTATGTTGTATGTGGGGTTTTGTAATGTGTTATGTTAATTTTGTCTTTACGATTTGCGTATTATGTTTTGTAATATGTGGTCTGGTTTGGGCATTATTGGTCATATTTGTGGTTGGTTCAGTGAATCCATTAGGTCAAGAATTGTCGTAAGTTTGTTCCTTAATTTTTTTATATTTACTGCAAAAATTTTCATCAGCAGGTTTTAAAATCATTTACAGCAAATTAATTTTTCCAAAACGTTCTTAATTTTTTGATTTATGCTGTAAATGTCCTGTTGGTTTGATTCCTTTTTGTTATGGGAACCATTAAGATCTCAAACAAATACGTACACAACAAATATCATAATCAAGATATTTCTAAAAAAAACAATTAAGCGAAAAGATGACACGTGGCAAAATACTCCGCATGTGACA
>WOAB01000485.1:1800000-1957500 GCA_027886185.1 Rheum nobile
TTTAATATATTAAAATTTATTTTCCATAATACATGTATCATTAATTACTTTTTATATTTGAAATATATAAACAAGAATTGAAAGTGGACGGCAGTCAGGAAAACTAATTACAGAAAAGAAAGATACGATATTAATTTATTGCATGTGTGCTATGGTCTATGGATGCTTGATTTCTTGGTATCGGTTTAATACAAAATTTTATAATTTAAAGAAAAAGAAGTAAAAGAGGATTACATCTGGCAGACTCGAGTAATAGATATATATCAATACATAGCATTGGTTTAAAAATATAGATTTAGGATATGTTTGGATTCCCTCATAAAATACATTAAATTATATTATTTTATATTAAATTATATTAAATTATTAATTTAATATAAGATAATATAATTTAATATTTTAAATTTGCTATACAAACACACCCTTATAATCGGTGTAAATAAACATGTGTACGGATAGGATATATATGTAGAGGTATCGATCTAATGTCATTGTTGTTCAACACAACGACCAAAAAAGGAAATTGTAAAGTGCGTAGAACTTTAATCTTTTTCAAAATACTCTTTTTTTCTTTTTGTTTTATCCGAATCTAATATTCGATCGTTAATGTTTGAAGTATGTCAAACTTGAAAGGTACATGCCTTAAAGGAAAAAACTAGTTTGCATTTGTTACGTACTATTTTCTCCGTTAACTAAGTATCGTTTTACTTTTCAATTTTATTTAAAAATATTTATTATTTTAGAATTTTAAATAATAATTTATTAGCGAGTTACTCTTATTGAAAATTACACGTAATGATATTTGCTATGTAAATTCTCTTCGTCCATTGATAGAAACTAAAACGAGTAATTATTAAATTATAGATTTTAAATAAAATTATAGCAATATAAAAAGTTATAATCTATTATATAATAACTAAAGCAGAATCGCGTCTGCACAGACACGCGCCCCGAGACTGCACCCGGAATTTTCGGTGCCACATGTCACAGTGGTATTAGTTTTGACACGTGTAATCAAACTATTAATTCGTTTTTATTATACTGAAAGTAATTTTTGGTATTGTTTTATTTAGGCGGATTTGACAGCAGATTTTTGCTAATTAAATATTGAAAATCTTTTTACAAAAATATATAAATATTTTCTTACCTAAAATGTGGTTTCTTTGGTAGAAAAATGGTATGTTTTCTTACCTTAAATAAAACCGATTACCTAAATATTTTGTATACAATCAAATCACTATGCTATGCATGCATAATTGCCCAGAAACAAAACATATAAAACTTATGTTGACACCTATTAAACCCGGCATTTTACCTGCAAAATCCACAAACTCTAAACAAGATATAATACAATGCTCAAAAACTAAAATCGGAGCATATTAAAACCTATAATAGTAAACCGTAAAAACAAACAAGCAAAGCACCTAAAAAACTGACAATAATACATATTTTGGCCCCAACTATGCAAACATTATGATTTATGCAAATACAAATTATGCAAATGCAGTCCGAACAGTGTTGTGGTGCTGGTAAAAACATGTCCAAAAATAAACACATGAAGTATTTTTAGGGCATAAAAATGATATGCATAATATTAGACATAATATCACTTGCCATTAGGTTGGTATGAACATGTACATAAATAACATATGACAATATTACGAACTAAAAAATTGCACAATCATTGGCACAATATCACATGATATCATAGAATATATATGTCAGAATATAATGCACCAAGAATCTATATTTCCCACAAATTAAAAACGAACTTGGTAATAAAATCATACCTAAAATATTATAGAATTAAAAAGATGTTCAAAATAAAAGGCAAAATTTCACATAAAATATATGGTTGAATATATGGCAATGAAAATCTCTGTTTTCCAAATATAAAAAATGATATATTACTGAAAATATATGGCAAAATAATTCAATCTTCAATGACCCGGTCTGTGTGGCTATATATTTCCAGCCTCTCAGTCAATTTCAATACATGCAACTAGACAATTCAATACAAACAGACCGTGTTGAGCTATTCACAAGGTAATTCTGCAAACTTTATGGTTTCTCTTTCATTGATTTGCAAAAAATGCAGTCTTTCATAACATTTTAACCCATAAATTTAGGTCTTTCATCCTTTTAGAACTTGGAAATGCAATATTTATTCTGTAAATGACTTTGTTTGTACATGCTCTCATCCTTTCATCCTCTCAGGAAATTACAGTACAGACAACAACATCCTCTCATCCTTTCATCCTCTCAGGTAATTACATATACTTAAAAAGCTTAAACAATTATGTTTTAATTTGCTTCGTCCTTTTAAGTATATTGCAATAGTTTCTTGCTGCACAAAGTTTCATCGTAAAACTAGGAATTATGTTTTAATTTGCTTCGTCCTCTAATAAACAATTTCTTGATGCACAATATACTATTTTTACAACTAATAATTTTTATGTTCTCTTGTATGATTTGTTTTACAACTGAAGCATTTACTAATAACTAAATAAAGTCTGTTTTTTTATATTAATTAGTTGTAAATCATGTGCACTTCTATGTTCTAAGTATAGTGAACATACCTTTACATCTCTTTCAAGTTGTAAACTATCCTTCAAATTTGTCCAATGAGTCCATTATGAGGTCCAGGATGGATTACTGTGACAAGAATACAGAAGTTAGATCCATATTATATATTTAAAGTAATTTAAGATATGTTGATGTAATATTTCAAGAGTGAGAACCATGACCTGATTATATAGGTTGAACATAGTAAACATTTAATTGTGGCTATTTGATTTCCTCATATCAGAACCAGCTACCTTGGATGTTATAATTTTAAACCTATTATGAAAAAATCTTTAAAGTCAATAATTAAAGTATAAGTAAATTAAAGTATAAGTAAATGAATAAATATAAGCTAAGTAAAAAAGACAGAAGGCCTACCTTTTGGAATATTATCAAACTAAACTTTATATTTTAGATATCTGATTTCCGGTTAGGGTTAGGGTTAGGGATTATGGTATTGAAGAGTGGGATTTAGGTTTAGGGCTAGAGTTTAGAGTTAGGGTTAGGGATTATGGTATTGAGGAGTGGGATTTAGATTTAGGGCCAGAGTCTAGAGTTTCAAGTTAGGGTTTAAGGTTGGGGTTAGAAATTAGGGTTGGGGTTCGGGTTTAGGGAGTGAGATTTGGGATTTAGGGTAAAAAATCAAACGAAGGATCTCTAGAGAGAGAGAGAGAGAGAGAAAAGAGAGATAGATAACAAGCTTATATTTATCGACTTTGAAGCTCACAATAATTTACTTCACTTCCATCTCTTGACCAACCTTCACATCTGCTCATATGAAATAAATTATTTAATTATTTTCAGAAAGTAATGAACAAGGACATAAATCAAATAAATGATCTGCAGAGAAAGAGAGAGACAAAGAATCAAACTAAGGATCTCACAATTAAATCAAACGAAGGATCTCTAGAGACAGAGAGAGAGAAAATAGAGATAGATAACAAGCTTACATTTATCGACTTTGAAGCACACAATAATTTACTTCACTTCCATCTCTTGACCAACCTTCACATCTGCTCATATGAAATAAATTATTTAATTATTTTCAGACAGTAATGAACAAGGACATAAATCAAATAAATAATCTGCAGAGAAAGAGAGAGACAAAGACATAAAACGTGCTTACATTTATCACTCTGGATCTGGGGAGAACATCACCCTTCTATATCTCTTCCCAACTTCCAAATATCCTCATCTAGGGACAAAATAAAATGAAAAGAATCTTCAGAGAAATAGATGAATATATATATATATATATAGAGAGAGAGAGAGATAGATAGAGAGAGAGAGAGAGAGATTACCTTGAGTGTGGATCTCAACAGAACTTTCTTCTTCCAGATCTCCTCATGAAGCTCTAAATACCCTCATCAATCGCGTTCATCGCTTTGTAGGTTAACCTGGGGACAAGACCGGCCTTGGATCTGAGTAATACGGGACAAAGTTTCTCCTCTAGATCTCCTTTTTGCTTTGTGTGATACAGATCTCAGCTGCAGATGTGGAAAAGCAAACGTTTATTTTCGATCTTTAATTTTGAAAATTGAAAGATCAAAAGGGAAAGGTGGCAATTTTAGATGGAGAGAGAGAGAGAGAGAGAGAGAGAGAGAGAGAGAGAGAGAGAGAGAGAGAGAGAGAGAGAGATGGAAACGGCGGAATAAGGAAAGTTAGAAATGATTTAGGGTTTGAGTTGCTTTTGTTTCAATGTTTGTTTTAGTACAAAATCAATTTTCTAATTTGGCAATGGTCATGGACCGATTTTAGAACCAATAGTCCAATCTATAAAGCCCATTTAAGTCCAGTAACCCAATATAATGTTTAAAGCTGCGTGTAAAATGTAATTGACCCTAGAAGCCCAATGAAATAGATTTTCTATGCCACAAATGAAATTGATTTGGGCCTAAATGCCCATTAAATGTTTAGTTTAACGGGCCAATAAGCCCATAAATTGGTCAATCCAGAAATGCTAACGATCATATTTCACAATCTGTGTAAGCCCAGTATATAATAGTCTGAAGCCCATTATCTTACATTCATTTAGGTAGCCCGCTAAAGTATATTACCCAAGTTAAGCGTATTATAGTCGTTTTGTTACCTAGACATAATGTAAGCCCAATATATTATATGCAGAATCCCATTAGATTATAGTCGTTTTGTTACCACTTATATGACTACTGCATTTCAGACTTATAACAAAAAAAAATCAAAGCATTATAATATATATAATATATAATCAACGAAGAAGAATATAAATGAAGAACAATCTAGATTAAGACTACATTTCAGACTTATAACCAAAAAATAAACAAAGCATGATATATATTTGATATTATACTATATTATTAATGGTTGATCTATCTGAAATTTGTAAACTTTTCAAAAAATGAAATCATTAAACCAGACGAAAGGAATTGAACACAAGGCAAACAATCATTTCAAAAAGGAATTGGTCTCTAGAGATGGAGAGAAATAGAGATAGAGAGCTTACATTATAATTAATAAGGGAAACCGACAGAACATCCTTCGTGAAGGTGTAGTCCACAGCAAGCTCCAGATTTCCTCATATAAAATTTTAAAAATGTTATTAGAGAGCAATTAAGCAAGAAAATAAAATGAAAAGAAATTATTCGGGATCGCCAGAGTCATAGATAAACATAGAGAGAGAGAGACTCACGACTCATGGTTGTTGCTGAGAACTCCAGGCTTCCTCTTTAGATAAAAACTCCACATCACTTATTTGGATGAAGAATAAACCGGATATTGAACATGTAGATCAGAGGGTATTTTTTGTGAAAAAACCAATTTGGGTGTCGAAGATTTGAACAAAAACAAAAGGAAGGCTTGGACGATATTTCCATAAAGATGAAATTCAAAGTTTCAAAAACTGGAAAGATTGAAAGAGGAAAGAAACTATGTGGATCGAACTGGAAAGATTGAAAGGGGAAAGAAAATTCTTGAAACTTCAAGAATACGAGAGTAAAATCAAAAGCGGCGCCGAAGTGAAATGAAAATGAGAGTGAGGTAGGGTTTCGGCTACGGTGATGAGCACGGGATTTGAGTTGTGCATTTAATTGGGCTTGGCCCAATTACTTGAATCAAATGATGGGCTTCGTTTGTATATGGCCGAGGTTAATGTTATGGGCTTGGCCGATGTTAACAAATTTGTTGTTAATTTTGTATTTTAATTATAGTGCACATATAATTAAATAATTATATTAAATGTTAAGTTTGTATTTTTATTTATTTTGTTACTAAAATATATTTGCAAAGTTCCATTGACTATTGTATGTATGAATAAAAACAAAAATAATATAATGTTGACATTTGGTGATATTAGATATACATGATAAGGGATAAATTATTTTTAATATAAATAATAACTTTTTACATAAATTGGGATTTTTTAGTTTGGCGTCTATTTCAGTTATGCATTTATTCTAATTGGTCCTTAAAGCACATTATGCTGCTTTGAAATATTGATCAGACTTTAGGTTTATGCAACGGGACGAGATTGATAACCACGCAGCTTGACAGTCATACAAGGGAGAAATAGACGAGACAACAATATTGGACATACGGTTTTGATTCCTCGCATGATAATGTCACCGTCAGACACTTCATTTCCTTTTAAGTTTCAACGAAGACAATTTTCCTTGACTGTCTGTTTTGCTATGACCATAAACAAGAGCCAAGGACAATCTCTTGCCAATGTCGGTTTGTATCTTTCACGCCCTATTTTTAGTCATGGTCAATTTTATATTGCTTCATCAAGGGTAACTAGCAAGAAAGGTTTAAAGATTTTGATTTGCAACAAAGACAAGAAGAAAAATAATACTACAACCAATGTAGTATACAAGGAAGTTTTTGATAATTTGTAGCAATTTTGAACATCATGCCATCTTTTATGTTTAGCGTGTCATTTTCATGTATTAGAGTTAAATGAACTTTTTTATTATGTTTTATCGTTTTACATGTATTGATGTAAAAGAGTATAGCTATATGTGTTTGTAAGACTACTTAACCAATTTTTATGATTAATAAAGTTATGGAGAGTTTCGTCTATCTTTATATAATGTAATTTTTTATATCTTTAATTTGTTTAGTCAATTTGTCATTTTTAATTTAAATAACTAATCAAATATATATTAAAACAATGATTATTCAATAATAATAATATACGATTTTTACAAATGTAAAATAAAATAAAAAAATCTCGTGCAAGGCACGGATATTACACTAGTATAACATAAAAATATCAAGACAAATTAATGAAAACGACCTTCGGAATGAAATAAATGACGATGGAAACTTTGCGTTGTCTTTTGCCCACACATATTTAACTTGTTTTTCTTGTACAAGTAATCATGATGTTTCCCAATAAGTACCTTCAAGGCATCAAGAATATGCCAGAAGATCAATAATGAAATACATCACCTATTTTATGAACTAATTAAATATAGATGAATACAACATTTATACTCCCTCTGTCCCAGATAGAACTTCCCATTTGACCTCGGCACATTTGTCGAGCGGTATTTTATACCGTTAATATCTCTAATTACATATTAGTAAAAATTATAATTTTTTGATATTATTAAAGTATTCGTTGAGACGAATCAAACAAGACCCCACATGACTATGTTTTTTCTTATATATTGGAAGAAATCTTGAAGAATCCCTTCAACTATGAACAGTGTACCAAAAAAAATGGGAAGAAGTTAATGGGACGGAGGGAGTAGTATACTATATAGCCTACAGGATCTTGTCTTTTTTGTTACCCTAATCGGAGTAATGAAATTAATCCAAAAAAGATTATTTTGTTAAACTTCATCTCTCCACACTAGAGTCAAATACAATGGAGATTCAAACCGTGGATTAAAAAATGAAAAACGCTCTCAACCTGAATACGCCCCCTCATCCCCAAACCCAAACCCTAAAATGGAACCCGCCACCGCCCATAAACTCCCCTGCCACCAGCAAGATCAAGCTCAAACTCTTCCCTAAGACCGAGAGCAACCCTCATCAACTCAACAAGGTGATCCATCGACGACCTCCTACCCGGAGTACCCACTGCTCCATTTCTATGGAGCGAAGAGCAAAACTTCTTCAATTCGGCGACACCGAGCTCGACAGTCCCATCAGGCTAGTTGGTCTCTGGTCTGGGCTAGGACGACGAGGCGGTGGTGGTTCATTGGCTTCCATGTCCTTTGGATCTGGGATGGGGGTGAGGGTGTTTCCTTCCAACATCATCGGTTTCCCGTCTCCTTCGTCGCTGATGCTGCTGAAGTTCTTAGCCGTGCTCCCAAGCCCGGCGCCGGCGGTGAGCTTCAGCGCATATCCAAGTGCTTTCTCTTTGATCTCTCCTCTCCTAAATTTTTTCTTGAAATCCTTGTTGTTGTTGTCGTCCTTTGATTTTTTATTTGTACTGGTTGGCTTCCTTTGTTGCTAGCTGCATAATCTCTTAACTTGAACCTTAATCTGAACTATGTCTAATGCTTTCTGACTGAGCCGACCTTTCTGATCTGGAATATTTGTCATTGCTTGGCTTCTGTTTCATTTCTCTTGGCCATAGGCTTTAATTTCTTGAGTGGAATCCCTTGTTATGACAAGGATCCCAGTGTGAACCTTGAAAATTGTAACCCCTCTGAAACTGAGAGCTCTCTTTTTACTCTGTTTGAGGAGACTCTGATTTCTCATTTTAATGACTACCAGAATAACAACAATCGAACCTTGGGAGCGACTGAACTTGATATTCTTGTTTTTAGGGCAAGCCCCATGACTTTCTTTGGGCACCAGTTCTTATGCTGTCCCAGTATTTGGCTAACTACCTGCCTCCCTGAGGCTGAAAAATCAACTCCTGAACCAAATGTGGTGGAAGCTACCGAGGTAACCCCTCATCCAGTGGCTCCTAATGTTACTAAAAAATCTGTTCTGAGACTCACAGTCTCCATTCTCCTACCAAACATGATATTGATATGAAACTATATCTTTCCAAACTTCCTGAATTTCGACAAAACATTTTGAAGCTAAAAATGATTTTTCTCCTTGATTACATCATTGGAGACCTTTATAATGGGAAAATGCTTAAGTATTTGCAGTGCTGTCTTTACTGTCATTACTGTACCTTGTTTAACTTCCTTGATTCTAGTGTGACTTCTATCACTTACATGGCTAAACTTGAATTTCATATATTAAACTTAAATCTCGGGCTTACCTAGATGCCTTGCAATCATTTAAACTTTCTTTTGCTGCTCCCTGATGTGCGGTTGAAAGTTGAGTATATTTATCTAAACTTTGATTTATTACTTTACTTTCTTAATCTTAACTATGATATAGGTGACATCCTCTGGATGGTCTCTAAAAAGTTTCTCTACCAAAGGTTTATTTTGGAGGGCAATATGAACAATCAGAAATGGAAAATTGGAGTTGACTTCTATGTCAATAAACCAACACAATGCAATTCTGGAGTTGGTATTTATACCAATAAACCAACACATCCTGAACCCATGGAACAATACATAGCAATAAAATGCTCCTCAATGATTGATCATCTATGGAGGTGCCGGCTGTTGCTATAAATTACTATTATACCAAGTATTAGTATCTTATTCTTTTATGCAGAGATGCAATGTACAAGTCATGAAATGGAAAGATCTTCCCAGATTTGCTTTTTGAGGCTGCCTGGCCGAACCAATCTTTTTATAGAAAATGTTTACTGTTATCAGTACCATATACATAAACATTGTAATTTTGTTATAAATCCTTTTATAACTGGGTACAAAACCCATAAACCTTGCATACCTGAACCCTTTATTGCAATTGACAACTGTAATAGCTCAAAGTGCAGAAGTGATTATATATACAACACTGTTTTTGCCTTTTGCTGTTGTAGTACCAAATTTACAAAAGAACTATATATATTTACAAAAGAACTGTTTTTGCCTTTTGCTGTTTTTTGCCTTTTGCTTATCCTTGGGGCGGGGAACTAGATGCCACACTTTATTCCTTTCAAACTGATGAAGTTCTTCTTGTATGGCTCCGCCCCAAGGATAAGCATATCATAGGAACTAGATGGGTCTTCAGAAACAAGCTCAATGATTCAGGAGCTGTGATAAGGAACAAAGCAAGTGTTGGATCGTTAGAGTTACGTCTGAGGGAACAAAAGCTTTGTTCCCACAGAAGGCATAACGGATTAAAATAGCAAGAAAAATAACAGAACGAACTCACGATATATAGTGGAAACCCTGATTAGCAAAACTAGCTTCTCAAGGAAAAACCACTACCTTCAAGCTTCCGCTTGAGAGGATTTTGAAGTGTGTACTTGTCTTATTGATTTCTTATTCGATTACACTTGTAGCATGGACTCCAAAACACTAGACTTCCCACCTAGATTCGAAGATCACTCCTACAACGATGAATCCGAACCCAACCCTCAAAGACTCACAAACACTTCACTCTCTTTTTCTTCTCAACTGAACGCTCTCTGTTCTACTTTTTCTTCTGCGTCGTTACATAGAAAAGAATCCATGCTTCTCTTAAATACAACTCGGCTAAAACCCTAATTGACACAAAATTAGGAAATACTAGAATCGGATTACAAAGATATGATTTTGTTTTGAAGATAAGATATCACAACCGGTTATATTAATTAAGGAAGGAGTTCCTTAATTAATCCAACCGATTGGATAACGTTCTTCTCTCTCCAATCGCCTTATCTTAGGAAAGATTCCTAGGATCAACACGATCGGGTTTTCTCTCTCCATATCTTCGCGCAATCCGGCTTGATCCTTGGAGCCGAAGTCTTCATCCTCTACCGCATGGCTTCTTGGCTTGTTTCCTTAACACAGCACGCTGGATGACTTCTTTCATTTTGCAGCCTTGATCTGGTCCTTCACTTCAGTTCCTTGAGAGGTAACAAAGCGCTAAGCAAGCCTTTGTTCCCTCTGAGATCATGTGCTGCAAAGCTCCCTGGGATAACTCTTCTTGTCCCTGAAACACTTGGTACACATATTAGTTGAGTGTTTGTAACCATCAAAACCTAAGGAATTCAACAAATTCCCCCTTTTTGATGGTGACAAACACCCTTAACAATGAAGCATATACCAACTAGAACAAGACAAAACTGACAAGAAAGAATCCCACTAAAAACACCGTTAGTTCCCCCTAAGTCCAGTAATACGTTTTACCTGTTCTGTTCCCCCTTAGACAATGCTACCTGTCATTTTCCCCCTTTTGGCATCATCAAAAACACAGTAAAGAGTTAGAGAAGAAAGATCAATGCCAGATAAACAAAAACACCCCTTGTCATTAATTAAAAAAAAACTTAAACAACATGCAAAGACAGCCAAAACATGCAAAACATCTAAACACAGTCATTAAGCCACACAGGGCACACAAGTCAGAGAGAAATAAAAACAACTAAGGAGGATAGATGAGCAAGGGAACAAAGGAGTGGGTAGATGGCAGGTAAACGGTTAGGCATCACTATGACCAGCCGATGGAGCTGATGCGTGATGGGAGAGAAGCGCGCGTACGTCTGCCAAGAGAAGCGTCTGCTGAGCAGCCAAATCCTGCACTGCCTGGCAAAGACTTCTCAGATCCTTCCCCAGAGATGATTTCTCATTCAGTTCCCCCTCAGAACTGTCCGCCTCAGAATCTTCCATAGTCTCAGAAACAGCCGGAACACTATCCAGTTTCACCTAGCCTTCGTCACCTTGAAGAACAAACTTCATCTTGTGTAGATTACTAACATCGAAGGGGTGGGAGAAGACACTCGATTCCGCCGAGGAGTTATAGACTTTATGGTACTCAAGAATCTTTTTGACAACTCGAGGGAACGGAAGAGCGTGTTGGTCTGTGTTCCTAGCATGGGACATGTGCTGCATCATAATCCTGGGGAGGCAAATGGGTTCCTTCTTCAATAGCGTAGATAGGAGGACAATATCCAAAATCAGCAGTCGGTTCCTTTTCTGTCCCCTAGGCGTGATGTTGCTGATCAAGAAGTGGTATAATACTTTGTTGACGGCAGACATCTCAGATATGTCAAGATCACCACTTCCCAAAGCATTCTCAATGCCAGCCACTGCCCACACTGCTTCAGAATATGGAAAATCCTTAGGCCATCTTCCTTTTGGGTATTTGTCATACCCCTCATGTGAGACTCCCAAGGCTACTCCCAACTCAATGCTCAAAAATAGATGTACCTTCCCTCCAAGCTTGTAGCTCCCCAGAACGGCGTGGGGTCTGACTTCCATCACATAAGACGAATAGAACTCCCTTATCAAGTCCTCATCCACTCCTTCTTCTTCCACGAACAGCCGACTCCACTTCTGAGCATCCAGTACTGCATACACCTCCTCCAGATAATTTTCCTTAAGGAACTCCGGGTCCACCAGCAATTCTTTTACCATGGACTTATGGCTCATGCTTTTGACTTCATCAGCCGCCACCTTTCCTTTGGCCTTGGCGGGCTGACGACGTTGACTTTTGCGGAGAGGACCAACAGAGACCTTGGCTTTCTTCGCTTTGTTCCCAGTGAGGGGTTCTGACTCCTCGTCAGAACTCACTGTGATAGCCTTCTCGGACTTCTTCTGAGAGAGGGTCTTCCTCTTGGAGGAGTATGCAGTCTTTATCCTTCCAGATGACTTTAGAGAAATAAGAGGTTCCTCCTCATCTTCTTCCTCAACCAATTCCTTGGCGAGACACCTTACAACTCCCTGAATCTTCTCCTTCACATCCACGTGCTCCTCAGTGGTGACTGGAGTGGTCTCTCTAGATAACTCCTTTATCTCCTCTTCAATGGGGTCAGGATGGGTTGGAGAGGAATAAACCTCCTCTCTTTCAGTAGAGGATATGGCAGTGGGAACGGCCGGGGAGATTTTAGGGTTAGGGTTTTGTGGAGTGGGTTCTGTGTTTGGGGCGATTGGGGCTATGTAGGGGACCATGGCGAGTTGGTCCCGGGTTGGTGATGGTGGAGGGGTAACTTTGGTGGTCGATGGGGTGGTGGAGGAGGAAGGTAGGGACTGAGTAATGGCGGCGAGGAGAGCGGGGTCTGTCCCCATGGAGGACAGTTTGGCGAGGAGGTTTTGGAGGTCTTGGGCGAGGTTAGTGTTTGAGGCCATTTTTGTGAGAGAGAGAGAGCTGGGAAGACGAGAGGCAGAGAGAAAGAGGAAGATAACTTGAGGAAGATAAGGGAATAGTGAAGAGGGGACTTACCTGGAGACCCGAATTATATAGCCATCACAAAAACTTCCAGAAATTCCAAAGATAAAATCTGATCCTTTCAGATTCCAAAAGATAAAAATTGCAATCTTCCACTTTCCCAAAATCTTGACAGAATCTCGTTCAAATCCAATTGAACCAGCCGAAAGATCTCTTTAACTTCTTTCCATCAAATAAACTCTTAATGCACGGCGCGTCCCAACACAAGGTTTCCATTATTACATTCTGCCATACACACGTCATCTCAGACCTGTAAGCCACAGAGGCCGAACCGTTTTCCCGCCAAAACAAAAAGAAGTAGGGTGTGATGCTGGGGGTTAGTTACCAGAGAGGGTACAAAAGACCATCACACCAAAATATATGATATTTGCGATTGATTTTTACATCATGCCTGAGGGATCTCCAGTTGTGGATGATTAGATGGGCTCATAGGAGACATCAAGTATGGCGGTTACGGGTGAGCTGTAGAATCAACTATCATTTGGGCTTATGATGAGGGAACAAAACATCAAGTTGATTCTTTTGGGCCGAAATAGAGCTGATTCATGTGACATGTGATAACATAGATGACCATGCAAGATATTCGGTACATAAAGGAAGTAAAAGCACATAGTCAAGCTTTTCAAAAATTAATATCCAAGGAAGCTAATGCATAATAAGGCATGAAGATTCGACTTTCACAG
This sequence comes from Rheum nobile, assembly GCA_027886185.1. Taxonomy (NCBI): domain Eukaryota; kingdom Viridiplantae; phylum Streptophyta; class Magnoliopsida; order Caryophyllales; family Polygonaceae; genus Rheum; species Rheum nobile. The sequence continues at coordinate 1,813,464 of WOAB01000485.1, forward strand.
TTTACCACGTAATCTAGCCAATCATCGAGGGAACACAACACATAGACATGTAGTTAGGGGAACAAACCAGATTTCGTATGGAACTGAATGTAGAGTTCCCCAACAGGTGTCCTAATGAGAAAAGTGGCGTTTGATTCTTTGTTCCACGAGATCCCTTATTTGGCAATCTTTCTCAACACAGTTATGACTTTTCTAGATGTACATGGTACCTGAAATTTTCACACAAGGAACAAATTAGTCATTAAGTCCATATCCACATCTCCTTTACCTTTGACACCAGGCCTTTGAGTCTCAAGTATTCCATGCAGAAGTGAGGTGAGACTCGCTTTGTTCCCTGTCAAGTAACTGACCCTTGAATGAATGAAACACTAGGAACATTCCTCACTTTATCCTGCACAGAAAGGGTTAGTTCTTGCGAACCCAGACAAGCTTATACTTTCTGGGTTTGGGAGCAACATATCTAATCTTAGGAGGTTCAACTTCTATATGCTCTCTAGTGGTGCGAGCAATCTCCTCATTATGTTGCTTCAGCAGGCACTCTTGCTTGTAATGGCTAGAATGCCCGCAATACCAACAGACCCTTTGACACTTCAGATCTACATACTTGCTCTGTCCTGGCCAAGTTGTTTTGTTAGCAATCCTTGACTGAAAATCAATATTATTGGACTTACTGCTTTGGGATTGCTTCAGCCAAATTGCATGAGCCTTCTGTCCATGATACCAAGCCTTGCCTTCCTCAGTCGAATTAGAACAGTCTTTGCCTTTGTTCCCTCCGGCGGAACATTCCCCCTCTTCTTTTACAGACTGTTTTCCTTCGACTTTGGAGCCTTTTTTCTTAGTGTCATCAACATGAAGCTTAGGTTGATAGCCAATTCCAAAGCGAGGTACTTCCTTCTTTTCAGGTTTCTTTTCATTCTTGGATGCAACAAAGACAATACCTTTTGGCTCGTCCTTTTTGTAGGATCGTGATTGTTAGATAAAAACTTAAGGAACTCAGAATAATGATTCTCAGTTCCTTTAGCAGCGGAAGATAAACAATCAAACAAATGACAAGTTCCTTATAGTGAAAACCTTTGATTGCCAACTAGCAATCCAGGATAAAAACCACTACCTTTCTTTCGAAAGGATTTCAAAGTCTACTTCTTGATTTCTTATCTCTTTTGGTTACAGCTTATCCTAGGAACGAACACACAGTTCCTTTGCCTTACACACAGTTAGACAATCCTAGATAACTTAACACAATCAATAATCAATCCAAGAAACAGACTTTCGCACCTAGGAACTATCACTTACAGTCACAGGATCATAGCACTCAGCTCTTCTTCCTTGACTGGTTCCTCTTGATCTCGGTTTGCTTTGATGATCTTTGTTTTGAGGTTCACACTAGATGTTTGCTAATGAGTGTGAGTTCTTGTTTTAGTGCATTCAGATAACCCTTGGGTTAGTCTTCCTTTTATAGAGGATTCTTCGTAGCTCGATCCTCTGTTGGTTCCCACGAATTGAGCTTGTCCTAGGATTAGTGGTTCTCCTTGATCCACGTTGTTCTTGGCATGTGCAAACAACCTAGGCAGCTCAGAATCTCTCTTGGTTGGTCAACTACCTCAGACGAGCCTTGTGGTGTCGTTGTCAAAACGCTTTCGTTCGAGGTTGAGTAAGCTGGCCGCTTGGGAACCGTCTGTTGGACAGCGACATCTTCATGTGCTGTCGCTTTCATCGTCTCTGTCCGAGGTAGAGGTTCTCTAGGCATCTTGTTCTTTAGCTCTTGGACCTTGGTAGACTTTTGGAAGCTTCAGACAAGTCGTTTTCGACACCTTTTGTCCGAGGTTGTGTGTTCCCAGATTTCTCGGGAATCGCAATGTCGCAAGCTCCATTTCTGGGCACACCTGGGTTCCTCTGGATTCCTCCAGCTGTCTTGTTCCTTTGGTTCCCTTGTTCTGTTTGGCTTTCCTGCCTTAGGTAATTTCCTATGGTTCCTTAAAACACATCTTTGAGATGAAACATTAGTATCATAATATTTGTCATCTTCAAAAGTAGAGAAACTGAGGAACGGAACTCTAAGGGGAACCTAAGTTCCAGAGTTCCGTTTCCTAACAATTTCCCCCTTTTTGATGATGACAAATACAAGGAACCTGACAACATAATAGGACTTTGAATCTTATGAGACCATATTGAGATAACGGGATTTACAACATTACAGATTAGTGATAGAACATTCAATGGTTGCAAATTCCCCCTAAGCAAGTGAACAAGTTTATTTCAAATTCCCCCTTAGAAATAGAACTAGTTCAGAGTTCCTATTAATTCAGTAGTCTCTAAAGTTCAAGGTTTCTATCCTTTTCTTCCCCCTTTTGACATCATCGAAAAGATTAAGTACAAGTTAAGAACATGATATCCAAGTGAATATGCAATTGCATCAAGCCAAAAAAAATCATAATGAGAACGTTAAGGCAAAGACAAATTGATCATTGGAACGATTCCAAATATAGTCATTAAAGCTTCATTGATCATTGTTCAAAACACTTATACCACAACATAACAACTGACAACCGACAACACAAACAACAAATAGCAAGGAAGACAACAAAAACAATCTTAAGAAAGACAACAAAAGGGATAGAAGAGGGGAGTAGGATCCTAAGGGAAACTACTAGCTCGCTGTGGCGTTGCAGCACTGGGAACTTAGAACAAGCGTTCCTATGGCGTAGTAGCGGCCTCCTCTTCTGCATCCTTGTCGTCGGTTCCTACATTTTGGCCCGCGGCCTGATGAGCACTGATTGTACCTTGCCAATCCTTTTGCAGAACTTCCACCAGACTCTCGACAGCAGAACTGATACGCCCCAACTCTTTTACTTGATCATGGATGGCGACCGTGTTGGCAGTCGAGCCTTCCAAGATAGCTTTTTCAATACGATCCAGCGCAAGGAAGATCGCAGAGGAGTCTGAAGAGGGGGGTTGCTGAGGGTGGGAACAGGAACGGCCCTGGGAACTCGCCTTTTCCTTAGGCGGGATTTCTTCTGTTTCAGCAGGGTTGGGTTGTTGTTCCTTAGATTTCAGCTTCCGAACTGTGTGCATGGTAAGACATTTGCTGTAGGCAGTCTCGGGTGAGTCTTCTGGGTACTGATTGAGGTTGGAGAGTAGCTTCTTGATGATGTGAGGGAAGGGAAAAGCATGGGAGTCATGGGATGCACAGAATTGCATGTGAGCCAGCACAATACGGGGAAGATCCAACTGAAAACCGGAGAGCACCTTGTCCATATAGATGGCGTCGGTGATGAGGACTTCGTTCCTGTGCTCTTGCCTGGGAACCAAGTTGCGAGTGATCCAGAAATGCAGTAGCCGCTTTGCGATGGAGAGATCCTTCGTCTCCAAAGATGAGGGGGATGCGCCATCATAAATTTTCTTCACTATTGCTCCTTTGGACTTGAACCCTTTTCCTTTAGGCCATCCCTTCTTCTGAGGTAGAATGCCAAACCCAGACCTTGGCTCGAGCCTTAGAGCAGACGCGATCAAGTTGGCAGACAAGGGATAGCTGGTTCCCTTCCAGATAAGAATGGCGTTGTGACAGGGAGAGTTCTCCTTCTGGGGTACAAACTCCATAGATTGGTAAAACATCCGGACAACCTCGTCGGAAGCAGAGAAAGGCTCGCACAGTATCTCGTCCCACCCTTGGAACTGCAACAGAGAGTGGAACTCATCCAAAGCTTCTCCATAGAGTTCCTCATCCTCTTCTTCTAACTCCTAGGTCCATAATTCTCTACCGATAATGAGAGGTTTTAGGATCTTCCTTTTGGAGAAGGAAGAGGAGACAGAGAGGGTGGTGGTTTTGGCCCTTTTTATGGATTTGGTTTCATAGGGAACAATGGCTTGGGAGCTTCTCTTCCTCTGTTGCATTCTTGTGGCGACAGAGGGGCCTGGGTTGGAAGTTTTGGATTTGAGGCTGATCGGGGAAGGCTCGGGGCTAAGGATCTCTTGAAGGGATTTATCCGGAGAGGAATCATGCGACCCGCCTTCAGAAACTGATTTTGTGACTGATTCTGAAGCCAAAGTGATGGCTTGCTCCTCTTCTTTGGGCGTGGTTGGTTCATCTTCCACCTTTTCCTTATCCTTTGGTGGTTTCTCAAGCTTCTCTTCTGGTTTCTCTGCAGGTTTCGCCACGGGGTTTTCTTTAGGGAGGGATTTTGAAGAAGTGGAGGCAGAAATAGGCTTGGAGGAGGAGGCTTTAGCCTTCTTTTCGCGAAATGCTTGAAGAAAAGCAGTCTCCTCTTCATCCATAACAACGATTGGGTTAGGGTTGGCCATTTGAGAGGAGCTTAAGAAGATTGCTGTGTGAAGAGAAAGAGAGGTAGAAGATCAGAGAGATGGAGAGCTTGTGTGATCAACTCGGAGAAACTGAGCACCTCTTTAAGGGCGTTGAAGATCTGGGATGGCCAAGAGCTGAGGTGACCGTTGAAGCAAATCCAGCCGTTGAGAAGATCAAGGCAAATCCGAAGCATTGAAGAAAGTTGCAGCTTTTCGGAACGGCTAACTTAAATTCAAAATTTGACCCATTCAGAGAAGAGGGAGGTCTGCCACTGATAAGACATGCCTTATCCCTGCCAATATGCCATAAATAGCGTCTGGGAGAGCCAAGCGAGCCGTTGGAGAGACGCTACGTTCTGGTTCCTTTCTGGCGACATTTTCAGCGAGCTAGAGGAATGTATGGGAACCTTTGATGTGTGTTAAAACAAAGGAGCCAAAAACAGTACGTTCCCATACAAGGAATCAGGGTAGGCCATTTATCGCATTGCACAATAATTCTCAGAGAGAGTTTAGAGATGGATCATAGAGAATTAAATTGAGCAATGAGGCAAGGGTAGGTCTTAGTACACAATCATCATCTCGGCTTGTAATGTTGGGTTAGAAATATGATCAGATTGTGACTTTTGGGCCATCAAAAAATTTGAACAATGAGGAGTTGAAAAAGTAATGAGGACCAAAAGGAAACGAACCAGAAAAATTTATCTAAGCCCTTTTAAGAAACCATTATGACAAGAGGGGTTTGTGGCAAAAGATATAACACAAGGACATCAAGACTCAATAAGTTAAATATCTTAAACTAGTCAATCAGGGGAACTGGAAATAATTCTCAGAACTAAGGTCACTACTGAGTAATAGGAATCATTCCTAGTTCCAATTTGAGGTTCTCGAAAGGAACTCTATTCAATGCCTTGGTGAATATATGTGTAATTTGATCTTCAGTTCTACAAAATTTCATAATGATGTTTCCCTTCTCAACATGATCTCTAAGAAAATGATGTCTAATGTCAATATGCTTGGTCCTAGTATAATGCACAGGATTCTTAGAAATGTTTATGGCACTAGTGGTATCACAAAGAATAGTGAGAGGGCCATAAGACATACCAAAGTCCGCGAGTTGTTGCTTTAGCCAGAGAAGTTGGGAACAACAAGAGGCAGCTGCAATGTACTCGAATTCTGTGGTGGAGAGAGAGACTGAAACTTGTTTCTTTGATCCCCATGACACAAGGCAAGGGCCTAGGAACCGTGCCATTCCAGAAGTGCTCTTCCTATCTACCAAGTATCCGGCATAATCAGCATCAGTGAAACCCATGAGCTCAAAGGGACATTCTTTGGGGTACCAAATGCAGAGATCGTCAGTTCCTTTGAGGTATCGAAGTATTCTCTTCACAGCGGCCAAGTGGGTTTCTCTTGGACAAGATTGGAACCTAGCACACAAGCCAACAACAAAGACAATGTCTGGTCGACTAGCGGTTAGGTACATGAGTGAGCCAATCATACCTCTATAGAGCTTCTCCTCCACTAGAGGACTCGAGTGGTCCTTATCCAGATGGGCAATGGTGGATATGGGAGTGGAGAGAGGCTTGCATGAATCCATTTTGAACTTCTTCAGTAGTTCCCTGACATACTTCTGTTGGTGGATTTGAATACCATCTTCCTTTTGAGTGATTTGTAATCCGAGGAAGAATGTGAGTTCCCCAATTAAACTCATTTCAAATTCACTGCTCATCAAGTCTTTGAACTTGTCTACAAGGGACAGGTTAGTGGAACCAAAAATGATATCATCAACATAGATTTGAACCACTAAGATGTTACCTTCTTCTTCTAGGATGAAGAGAGTCTTATCAATAACTCCACGCCTGTAGCCATTTGAGAGAAGGAACTGGGCAAGACGATCATACCAAGCTCTGGGAGCTTGCTTGAGGCCATAGAGTGCCTTGTCTAGAAAGTAGACATGATCTGGATGATCATCGTCTTCAAAACCTGGAGGTTGCTTCACATAGACTTCTTCTTGAAGAATTCCATTGAGGAAGGCCGTCTTTACATCCATTTGGAACAACTTGAACCCTTTGTGAGATGCGAAGGCAATCAACAACCTTATTGCTTTGATCCTTGCCACTGGAGCATAGGTTTCATCATAGTCAATTCCTTCTTGTTGATTGTATCCTTGAGCCACAAGTCTTGCTTTGTTCCTTATCACAGCTCCTGTATCATCTAGCTTGTTTCTGAAAACCCATCTGGTTCCTATGATGTGCTTATCCTTGGGGCGAGGAACCAGATGCCAGACTTTGTTCCTTTCAAATTGATGAAGCTCTTCTTGCATGGCTTGGATCTAGTCCGCATCCTTCAGTGCCTCACCTATGTTCTTTGGTTCCACAATAGACAAAAAGGCATTAAAGGAAAAGAAAGTTAGATGTTCGTACCTGACTGGAGGCTTGACGACTCTTCTTTCTCTATTGAAAGCCAAAGTATTTGATGTGGAGACATTCTGAGTTGAGCATTCAGCTTCCTGGTTGGGGTCACCTTCTCCATTGAAGAACATGTGAGAAGATGAATCATTGAGGTCTCCACAGATGTTGTCGTCATGCTCATGGTTCCCAGAAATGGATTGTTGTTCATTATCCATGGGAACTGGTGGAGGAGCCATTGGAGGGTTTCGAGCAGCAGGACAAGAACTGGGTGGAGTGACATCTTCATCTGGATCTTCTTGATATGACTTGGGAAACGGGTCTTCAAAGGAATTGGTGGTGTTCTGCACAATCTTTCCAAGTGATTTTTCATTAAAAATAACATGAACACTTTCTTCTATCTTTTTAGTCCTTTTGTTGAAGACTTTGTATGCCTTGCTGCCTGAGGCATATCCAATGAAGATTCCTTTATCACTTCTTGGGTCGAACTTGCCAAGATTGTCCTTCCCATTGTTGTGCACAAAGCACTTGCATCCGAACACCCTTAGATGAGAAATGTTGGAAACTCTTCCTCTTAGGAGTTCATAGGGTGTCTTCTCTGTGATAGGGCGAAGCATGGCTCTATTGATGATGTAGCATGCTGTGTTGATCGCCTCAGCCCAAAAGGATTGGGAGAGTCCACTTGAGATCAACATAGTTCGAGCCATGTCTTCCAAGGTCCTATTCTTTCTCTCCACTACTCCATTCTGTTGAGGAGTGTATGGTGCAGAGAAGTTGTGATCAATGCCATGCTCACTGCAAAAGGTTAGAAATTCTCCATTTTCGAATTCGGTACCATGGTCAGACCGAATAGCATTAAGTGAACAATCAAGGGATTTTTCTAACAAGGGAACCAGGTCTTTAAAGCGATCAATGACTTCACTTTTAGATTTAATGAAAATGGTCCAAGTAAAGCGAGAGAAGTCATCGACAATAACAAAAATATACCTGTTCCCTCCTAGGCTTTGAACTCTCATGGGTCCACAAAGATCCATGTGGATGAGCTCAAGAGGCCTTGAGGTGCTTACCATGTTTTTGGATTTGAAGGAACTACGAGCCTGTTTTCCTTTTACACAGTCAGAGCATGGTTCCTTAGATGTGCCACTCAGCTTTGGCAATCCTCTGACTAGTTCCTTTGAGTGTAGCTTTTGAATCAGCTTAGTGCTAGCATGACCGAGGCGTTGGTGCCACAACTCAGCTTGGTCATTCACGGTTGAGAGACACAGTTTTTCCTTGGGGACGAAGGATGGATCAACAATGTAAACATTGTTGAATCTCTTTCCTTTTAGGATGATTTGTCCCGAGGAGTCAAGAACTGAGCATTCGTTTGATCTAAATCTGACTTCATTGTCTCCTTGATCACACAGCTGTGACACACTTATTAGATCAAAACCAAGACTATCAACAAGGTGAACTTTGTTTACCTGAATGTGATCGTTGAGTTTCACAGTTCCTATTCCACAGATTTTCCCTTTGCTTTTGTCTCCAAAGGATATGTTCCCTCCTTGGAGAGGTTGAAGAGAGGTCATTTGATTTCTTTTTCCGGTTATATGGCATGAGCAACCACTGTCAATGTACCATAGTTGGGGTTGCCTCTCTTCTTTCTGCACACAAGGGAACTAAGATTTCTGAACCCAGCGAAGCTTGGCTTTACTGGGGGGATTAGCATTGCGAGTCTGTGAATGACCAGGGAACTGGTTCCTTTCATGGTAATGAGTACTTTTCTCCTTTTCAAAGTTCCTTTTCTCAGCACAATCAGTGTTGTAATGACCATTCTTACCACAGTAGGTACACAAACGATTGTAAACAACATGTCCATATATTTTCTTTTCCTGGCCTAAAAGGTTTTTCAGTTTTCCTTTTGTTAAAATCAACATTGTTTCTAACCTTGCTATGGGCCATATCAATATATCTTTTGTGAGCAAAGGAATTGGTGAACCATTGGTTTTCAGGAATCATCTTTTCTTTTCCCTTTGGTTCCTTCTTAGGACTTTGAGAGCCTTCATTGAGACGTTTGGCAACCTCAATCTTGTTCTCAAGGACCATGATCTTCTCTGATAGGAATTGATTCCTATCACGAGAAGTGGCAAGAGCAATACTGAGATTCTCATTCATCTCAACGAGTTCTCGCCTAGCCTTTTCTTCTTCAGCATCATTGTTCCCTTTATTATTGACATATCCTATTCCATGGCGTTGTCTCACAAAAATAGTTTGATTTATCGTTTTTTCATTAATGGAATCAGTGAGAATGTCTAACCTATCAATTATGGATTGAAGCATGTCATTTCCAGGTGGGTTAGCATGCAAGGGAACTTTGACAGAGTCTATGCTGGTTTCATCACAAGATTTGCAAATTTTAAGGTGACTAGCATGCACATTTCTAATATCAATGAGTTTGGAGTGAGTTTCAGCTAGGTCTTTCTCAGTTTCATCAAGTTTTTTACTCCAAACAGAATTCTCGACAGTCAAGCAAGCAATTTCGTCTTCACAATCATCTAGTTTATGTTGAAGGGAACTGGTTTCCTTTCCTAGTTTCTTTATGATCTTAAGAAGTTGTTTCTTATCACAATCAACTAGGGATTTTAAGAGATCGTCAGAAGTTACCTCAAGGTCTTCTGAGTCGCTTGAATCTCCTTTTGCCATGAGACATCTCCCTCCAGAAAAGCCACTCAGATCCAGTTCCTCATCTGAGTCTTCTCCCCATGATGCTACGAGAGCCTTCTTTCTTTGAGGTCTTTCCTCTTCCTTGGACTCTTCTTTGTTGGGACAGGTTTTAGCATAGTGTCCCTTCTCCTTGCACTCGTAACATGAGACTTCCTTGAGATCTCTTCTTAGTCCATTGTGAGAGGAACTGCCCTTTTGGAACCTTCCCTTCACAAAGAATTTTTTGATGTTCTTTGTGAAGAGGGCTGTTAGTTCGTCCTCTTCTTCTTCAAGGTCTGAGTTCTCTTCCTCCATCTCGAGCCTAGAGAAGGCTTTGGAGATCTTGAGGGCAATTCCTTTTTCCAGTTTCTTGTCGGCATTGGCTTTGATGTGCTCTCCTTCTTCAACCTCCAATTTTCCTATGACTTGGGTCAAGGGAAGTGATTGGATGCCTGGAGTGTTCTTCATGATTCCCTTCAGAAGGGTGAACTTGGAGTTGAGTCCATTGATGACCACTAGGGACTTGGAAACTTCATCAAGATCGACTCTCGCCGCTGTTAGCTTTCCAATCAATCTGTTGAAGCGGGAGTAGTACTCTGAGATGGTCTCAGTTTCCATCATTTTGAAGGTGTGGTATTCTCCTTCCAAAGCAAACTTTCTGCTTTGCTTCAGTTCTTCACTTCCTTCATGCATCTCCTTGAGAGCTTTCCACATCTCCTTGGCCGTTTTGATGCCTATGACCTTGTCCATGTCCTCTCTGTCCAATCCATTGAGGATTAACTGCCTAGCCTTGGCATTCTTCTCCATGATAACATAGTGTTCTAATTTCCAATCTTCTTCCTTCATGGTGAGGTCGACATAGCCATCTCCATTTTCGACTATCCTCCAGCATTGGTAGTCGTTGGTCTTGATGTGGCTTTCCATGCACTTTTCCCACCATGTTTCTTCTCCTTTCTTTCAGAGATGTGGCTTATTGGTGGAGATTCCGAGCTCAAACTTGCTTGGTTGAGACATGATCTGCAAACTAATCAAAGATCTAGAGCTTTTCCTGCTCTGATACCAATTGTAGGATCGTGATTGTTAGATAAAAACTTAAGGAACTCAGAATAATGATTCTCAGTTCCTTTAGCAGCGGAAGATAAACAATCAAACAAATGACAAGTTCCTTATAGTGGAAACCTTTGATTGCCAACTAGCAATCCAGGATAAAAACCACTACCTTTCTTTCGAAAGGATTTCAAAGTCTACTTCTTGATTTCTTATCTCTTTTGGTTACAGCTTATCCTAGGAACGAACACACAGTTCCTTTGCCTTACACACAGTTAGACAATCCTAGATAACTTAACACAATCAATAATCAATCCAAGAAACAGACTTTCGCACCTAGGAACTATCACTTACAGTCACAGGAACTTAGCACTCAGCTCTTCTTCCTTGACTGGTTCCTCTTGATCTCGGTTTGCTTTGATGATCTTTGTTTTGAGGTTCACACTAGATGTTTGCTAATGAGTGTGAGTTCTTGTTTTAGTGCATTCAGATAACCATTGGGTTAGTCTTCCTTTTATAGAGGATTCTTCGTAGCTCGATCCTCTCTTGGTTCCCACGGATTGAGCTTGCCCTAGGATTAGTGGTTCTCCTTGATCCACGTTGTTCTTGGCATGTGCAAACAACCTAGGCAGCTCAGAATCTCTCTTGGTTGGTCAACTACCTCAGACGAGCCTTGTGGTGTCGTTGTCAAAATGCTTTCGTCCGAGGTTGAGTAAGCTGGCCGCTTGGGAACCGTCTGTTGGACAGCGACGTCTTCATGTGCTATCGCTTTCATCGTCTCTGTCCGAGGTAGAGGTTCTCTAGGCATCTTGTTCTTTAGCTCTTGGACCTTGGCAGACTTTTGGAAGCTTCGGACAAGTCATTTTCGACACCTTTTGTCCGAGGTTGTGTGTTTCCAGATTTCTCGGGAATCGCAATGTCGCAAGCTCCATTTCTGGGCACACCTGGGTTCCTCTGGATTCCTTCAGCTGTCTTGTTCCTTTGGTTCCCTTATTCTGTTTGGCTTTCCTGCCTTAGGTAATTTCATATGGTTCCTTAAAACACATCTTTGAGATAAAACATTAGTATCATAATATTTGTCATCTTCAAAAGTAGAGAAACTGAGGAACGGAACTCTCAGGGGAACCTAAGTTCTAGAGTTCCGTTTCCTAACACTTTTGTTCCTCACTGAGTTTGGTTAGATCACTAGAAAGTTTTGCATTTCCTAGTTTTAACATTAAAGACTCAGCCTCGAGTGAGAAAACAGTGGACTCTAGAGACTTAATCTTTTCAGTGAGTTCTGGACACTCAGAGCATGTGTTTGAAGACGAAGATGAACCTTTCTCAAGCGTGAGCACTCTTTCAGCCCAAACCTGATTTTCTTCGATCAGACCTGAGATCGATTCATCTTTCTCTTCGAGTTGCTCACTGAAAAGCCTACTCTCGCGAACGAGATTCTTAATGAGAGAGATCAAGCTTTCTTTAGATTTGCATTTTAAGCTTGATATAAGATCAGATTCAGTTACCTCATCGTTGATTACCTCTCCCTTTGTCTCGTTTGAAACTTCAACGGTCATTAAGCATACATCCCTGGAATGTGACGAATCTTCGTCATCTGAGTCTGATTCTCCCCAGGTGGCAACCATTGCTTGCTTCCCTTCATTTGCTGGAGGCATTCCTGCCTTCTTTTTGAAGCAGTTTCTGGCCATGTGTCCCTTGTTCTGACAGTGGTAACAAACCACATCTTTCATGTCTCTGTTCCATTCAGAGGAACTGGGTGAGTCTTTGTTCCGAGACCATATCTTCCTCATTGCCCTTGTGATAAGAGCAACATCTTCATCGCCATCCTCATCTTCATCGCCCATTTGAGACAGATCAAATGCCCTTTCCACCTTCAGGGCAATGCTCTTCGCCTTCTCCTCTCCTTTCTTGTTTATCTTATGGTTATAGACAGAGGCGTTGCTTTCCAGCTTAGCAACCACCTCTTCCATAGTAAGAGTCTTGACGTTTGTTTGAGAGTAGAGGGCAAGAGCAATGGCATCCCACTGAGTGTTGAGACCTTGCATGAAGTGATGAGTCAACTTCCAGTCTGGCATTATTTCACCAAGGTACTAAAGCTGACCAACTAGCCCATGGAACATGGAGTAGTACTCTTGAATGTGTTCATCTTTCCCTTGAGAAACTTGGTCATACTCCTTGATCAGAGAAAGGATCTTGTTCTTCTTTGTGTCTTCATTTCCTTGATGAAGGCGCTTCAAAGCATCCTAGATCTCCTTAGCAGTTTTGTAGCTCATGATTTTCTTGAGATCTGAGGGAGAAAGAGCCATGTGGAGGATCTTCTTGGCCCTGTTGTTTTTCTCCAATTTCTTCCAGTCCTCATCGATATAGTCGATCTTTGGTTTTGGCTTAGTCTCATCTTCATCATTCTTGATAACCAAAGGACCGACTTCTATGACTCTCCAGATCTGTCCGTCGAGGGAACATATGTGGGACTCGATTTGTTCCACCCACCAATCATACTCACCGGCCTTCAGCATTGGCGGCTTCCAGAATGAATCACCGATTGCATTGCTTGACGACGACATCTTTTCCTGCAAATTCTGTAACGAAAACAATCTAGAGCACCAGGCTCTGATACCAATTGTTGGATCATTAGAGTTACGTCTGAGGGAACAAAAGCTTTGTTCCCACAGAAGGCACAACGGATTAAAATAGCAAGAAAGATAACAGAACGAACTCACGATATATAGTGGAAACCCTGATTAGCAAAACTAGCTTCTCAAGGAAAAACCACTACCTTTAAGCTTTCGCTTGAGAGGATTTTGAAGTGTGTACTTGTCTTATTGATTTCTTGTTAGATTACACTTGTAGCATGGACTCCAAAACACTAGACTTCCCACCTAGATTCGAAGATCACTCCTACAACGATGAATCCGAACTCAACCCTCAAAGACTCACAAACACTTCACTCTCTTTTTCTTCTCAACTGAACGCTCTCTGTTCTACTTTTTCTTTTGCGTCGTTACATAGAAAAGAATCCATGCTTCTCTTAAATACAACTCGGCTAAAACCCTAATTGACACAAAATTAGGAAATACTAGAATCGGATTACAAAGATATGATTTTGTTTTGAAGATAAGATATCACAACCGGTTATATTAATTAAGGAAGGAGTTCCTTAATTAATCCAACCGATTGGATAACGTTCTTCTCTCTCCAATCGCCTTATCTTAGGAAAGATTCCTAGGATCAACACGATCGGGTTTTCTCTCTCCATATCTTCGCGCAATCCGGCTTGATCCTTGGAGCTGAAGTCTTCATCCTCTACCGCGTGGCTTCTTGGTTTGTTTCCTTAACACAGCATGCTGGATGACTTCTTTCCTTTTGCAGCCTTGATCTGGTCCGTCACTTCAGTTCCTTGAGAGGTAACAAAGCGCTAAGCAAGCCTTTGTTCCCTCTGAGATCCTGTGCTGCAAAGCTCCCTGGGATAACTCTTCTTGTCCCTGAAACACTTGGTACACATATTAGTTGAGTGTTTGTAACCATCAAAACCTAAGGAATTCAACAGCAAGACTTGTTGCTCAAGGGTACAATCAACAAGAAGGCATCGACTATGATGAAACCTATGCTCCGGTGGCAAGGATTGAAGCAATAAGATTGTTGATTGCCTTCGCATCACACAAAGGGTTCAAGCTATTCCAAATGGATGTAAAAACCGCCTTCCTCAATGGTATTCTTCAAGAAGAAGTCCATGTCAAGCAACCACCTGGTTTCGAAGATGATGATCATCCAGACCATGTCTACTTCCTAGACAAAGCATTGTATGGTCTCAAGCAAGCCCCTAAAGCTTGGTATGATCGTCTCGCCCAGTTCCTACTCTCAAATGGCTACAAGCGTGGAGTTATTGACAAAACTCTCTTTATCCTAGAAGAAGAAGGTAACATCTTAATGGTTCAAATTTATGTTGATGATATCATTTTTGGTTCCACTAACCTGTCCCTTGTAGATAAGTTCAAAGACTTGATGAACAGTGAATTTGAAATGAGCCTAATAGGGGAACTCATTTTCTTCCTCGGATTGCAAATCACTCAAAAGAAAGATGGTATACAAATTCACCAACAGAAGTATGTCAGGGAACTGCTGAAAAAGTTCAAAATGGATTCATGCAAGCCTCTCTCAACCCCTATCTCCACCATTGCTCATTTGGACAAGGATCATTCGAGTCCTCTTGTGGAAGAGAAACTCTATAGAGGTCTGATAGGTTCTCTCATATATCTAACCGCTAGTCGCCCAGACATTGTATTTGTTGTTGGCTTGTGTGCTAGGTTTCAATCCTGTCCAAGAGAAACACACTTAGCTGCTGTGAAGAGGATACTCCGGTATCTCAAGGGAACTGATTCACTCTGCATTTGGTACCCCAAAGAGTGTCCCTTTGAGCTGATAGGTTTCACCGATGCTGATTATGCTAGATACTTGGTGGATAGGAAGAGTACCTCTGGAATGACACAGTTCCTAGGCCCTTGCCTTGTGTCATGGGGCTCAAAGAAACAAATCTCGATCTCCCTCTCCACCACAGAATCTGAGTACATTGCAGCCTCTTCTTGTTGTTCCCAACTCTTATGGCTAAAGCAACAACTTACGGATTTCGGTATGTCCTATGGTCCTCTTACCATTCTTTGTGATAACACCAGTGCTATAAACATTTCTAAGAATCCTGTGCATCATACTAGGACCAAGCATATAGATATCATACATCATTTTCTTAGAGATCATGTTGAGAAAGGGAACATCATTATGAAATTTTGTAGAACTGAAGATCAGGTTACAAATATATTCACCAAAGCCTTGAATAGAGTTCCCTTCGAGAACCTTAGATTAGAACTGGGAATGATTCCTATAACCTAGCAGTGACTTTAGTTTAAAGGTTTCTTTCCAGTTCCCTTGATTGACTAGTTTAGATCTTTTACTTGTTCAGTCTTGGAATCTCTGTGTTATATCTTTTGCAATAGACCCTCATCTCCATAATGGTTACTCAAAAGGCTTTGATAAATCTTACTAGTTCGTGTCATTGAGTCTTCATTGTTCATTATACCTCACTCATTGTTCGAGGTTCTTTGTTGGCCCAAAAGTCACAATCTGATCATATTCTAATCCATCAATACAAGCCGAAATGATGATTGTGTACTATGACCCTCCCTTGCCTCATTGCACAATTCAATTCCCTATGATCCATCTCTTAACCCTCTCTGGGAATTATTGTGTAATGCGATAAATGGCCTTCCCCGATTTCTTTTATGGGAACGTACTTTCAGGTCCTATATTTTCAAACCCCACATCCAAGGTTCCCATATACCCCTCTAGCACAGTGAAAAAATTGCCAGAAAGGAACTAGGATGGACTACCCTCTAAACAGCTAGTAAGAGAATTGCTCCTCCTAAGACGACATTTATGGTAAATCTTCTAGCGTCAGAAGTGTCTTCTTAGCTGTGAACAATTTCCATTCTTGAAGTGGTTGAGTTTTTTGAATCTGTGACCGTTCAATTTAAAAAAACAAAACAAAGAAAAGGCTGCAAATCCTTGGAGCCGTTTCAATGCTTCAGATTTCCCAGTATTTCTCTCAACGGCTCGATCTCTCCAACGGCACCAACAACACTCAACGATTATTAAAGGGCTCCTGTTGATTGAACCAAGCACTCTTCCTTGCTACTCTCCAGCTCTCCCCTTCTCTCAATTGCTCCTTTTCTATTTCTCACTTCTCAAAAAACCCCAGCTTCTCAAATGGCCGACAAAAACCCTAACCCTAATCTTGTTCAGGATGAGGAGAAAGCTGCACTCCTCAAAGCTTTCAGAGAAAAGAAAGCAGCATCATCCTCGGAACTCCCTCCTGTGTCCGCATCTGCTACCCACACCGTCTCAGAAGGAGGCTCCCATGACTCCTCTCCGGACAAGGAAACCTAGGAGATCCACGGCTCAGAGCCGTCGCCTGCAAGCCTTAAATCCAAACCTGCCTCTAACCCTGCTCCCTCAGTTGCCACAAGGCTCAAACTTCGCAAACGCATTTCCCATGCCTTGGTTCCTTACAATCCTGCCTCAAAAAAGCCCAAATCCACCACCCTTTCCTCCTCCTCTCTAGGACAAGTGTCTTCCTCCTTCTCTAAGAGGAAGATACTCAAGCCTCTCATTATCGGAAAGGAGTTCTGGACCCAAACCCTAGAGGACGAAGATGAAGATCAATTCAGTGAAGCCGTCGGTGAGTTTCACTCTCTGCTCCAGTACCAAGGATGGGACCAGATCTTGGTGAAACCCTTCTCAGTCTCCAACGAAGTCGTGTGCCTCTTCTACCAGTTCATGACCTTTGTGCCAGCCAAAGAAAACTCTCCCTGCAACGAGGCCATCATTCAATGGAAGGGAACTATGTATCCTCTGTCCCCCAGCATCATTGCCTCCACTCTAGGGATTGAGCACATGTCAGGCTTTGGCATTTTGCACCAAAAGAAGACATGGCCCAAAGGAAAAGGCTACAAAACCAAGACTAAGGTGGTAACCAAGCTCTATGATGGCGACACTCCAAAGAGCCTGCAAACTAAGAGACTCTCCATCTCCAACAAGCTGTTGCACTTCTGGCTCATCAGAAATTTGGTTCCCAGGCAGGAGCACAGAGCCACGGTTCTCATCACTGATGCAATTCTCATGGATAAGATTTTGTCCGGTGACCAAGTTGATCTCCCCCGGATAGTGTTGGCCCATATGCAGTTCTGTAAGTCTCATGAATCCCATGCCCTGCCCTTCCCTCACCTCATCAAACAACTTCTCTCCATGCTCAACCAATATCCTGATGACTTCCCTGAAACCGCCTACAACAAGTTCCTCACCATCACCACAGTAAGAAAACTCAAAACCAAAGATCATCAGGCCGCTCCCTCTGAAACACAAGCTGATCCACCTAAGGAAAAGGCCAGTTCCCAAGCCTCCCCAAGCTCTCTGCCACCGCTCTACCCCACTCAAGACTCCTCTGCGATCCTAACTTCTCTGGGTCGTATTGAAAAAGCTATCACGGACGATTCCCATGCTATATCAGTTGCCCTCCGTGATCTAGTAAATGAACTGGGGAAAACTAGAGCTGTTGTTTCCAGTCTGGTGGAGGTGCTTCAGAAAACCTGGGAGGATGTAACTGGAGCAAATCAGGCCACAGGCCAGGATGAAGGAATTGACGACAAGAAAGATGATGAAGAGGAGGCCACTGACATGCCATAAGAACGTCTTTTCTAGTTCCCAGCGCTATGACGCCACAGTGTGCTAGTAGTTCCTTAGGATCCTACTCCCCTCTCCTATCCTCTCTTTTGTCTATCTCCAAGTTTATTTGTGATCTTTTGTGACTTTTTCTACTATGTGTCTGGACAATGTATTAAGCTTTAATGACTAATGAACTTCTTTGGCTACGTTTCTAATGTATTTTTTGTCTCTGCCTTAAGTTTCTCTTATGGTTTATGTCATGGGTTTAGCGCAAGTGTTTATTTCCCTTTGATATCCGTTCCTTGATAAGTTAATTGATCTTTTCGATGATGTCAAAAGGGGGAAGATTGGATAGGAACCTTGAACTTTTGGAAACTACTGGACTC
Organism: Rheum nobile; assembly: GCA_027886185.1. NCBI lineage: Eukaryota > Viridiplantae > Streptophyta > Magnoliopsida > Caryophyllales > Polygonaceae > Rheum > Rheum nobile. The sequence continues at coordinate 1,831,495 of WOAB01000485.1, forward strand.
ATAGGAACTCTGAACTCGTTCTATTTCTAAGGGGGAACTTGAATAACTTTGTTCATTTGCTTAGGGGGAATTTGCAACTATTGAATGTTCTCTCATTATTTATAAAGTAGTAAATCTCTTAGCTCAACTGTTCTCATGAATTTCATGTCCTTATTATGTTGCCAGGTTTCTTATATTTGTCATCATCAAAAAAGGGAAAATTGTTAGGAAACGAAACTTTGGAACTTCGGTTCCCCTGAGAGTTCCTTTCCTCAGTTTCTCTACTTTTGACGATGACAAATATTTTGATACTAATGTTTTATCTCAAAGATGTGTTTAGAGGAACCACAGGACAGTTGTTGGAACCATGGAAGCCAAACAAGATAAAGAAACCAAATAAGCAAGCCAAAGGAACCCAGGTGTGCCCAAAAATGCAACACGCAACTTTGCTTTTCCCGAGAAATCTGGGAACACCAAACCTCGGACAAAAGATGGTAAAAGCGACTTGAGCAAAGCTTCCAAAAGTCTGTCACCATCCAGAGCAAAACTCCAAGATGCCTAGAATGCCGAACCTCGGACAAAGGCTGTTGAAAGCGACCTATCATAAAGCTGTCACCATCCAGAGGACAGTTCCCAAGTGTCCAGATTGTTGAACCTCGGACGAAAGGAGTTGGACAACGACTTGGCAGACTTGGCTGAAGCAGTTGACCAACCAAAGTGGATTCTGAGCTGCCTAGGTTGTTGGTATATGTCAAAGACAGCGTGAATCAAGGATTACCACACATCCTAGGGCAAGCTTGATCTGTGGGAACCAAGAGAAGATCCAACCTCGAAGAATCCACTATATAAGGAAGATAAGCTCTGCTATTATCTTCAAGAACAACTACAAGAATCACACTCCATAGCAAATATCATAGTGTGAAGCTCTCAACAAGATCATCAAATCAGAACAAGATCAAAAGGAACCAGTCAAGGAATCAAAGAGCTGTGTGCTAGTTCATGTGACTGTAAGTGAGTTAGTTCCTTAGTGCTTAGGACTGCTTCTTGGATTGATTATACTTTCTGTTAAGTTATCTAGGATTGTCTAACTGTGTGTAAGATAAAGAAACTGTGTGTTTGTTACTAGGATAAGCTGTAACCGAAGTGATAAGAAATCAAGAAGTAGACCTTGAAATCCTTTCGGAAGAAAGGTAGTGGTTTTTATCCTAGATTGCTAGTTGGAAATCGAAGGTTTCCATTATAAGGAACTTGTTCATTTAGTTGATTGTTTATTTCCGTTGCGAAGGGAACTGTAAACTGTATTCTCAGTTCCCTGATTATTAATCTAACAATCACGATCCTACAGTTTCGCATGTGGAATTTGTGTCATGTGGAAAACATATCAGCTTGTTAATGAAATTCTTGAAATCGACAAGATAGAAAAAAGATTTATTAGTCTTGTGTACTCTAACTTGTGTACACATACTAAAAAAATGATAATTCTCACTTATGCACCACCAAATGAAACAAGTAAAAATGAATTATGGGATACGATAATCACCTTTATTAAAAACAGTGCTTATCCATGTATTGTTATGGGTGACTTAAATGAAATACAAGACCCCACCGAAAAATTGGGAGGTTCTTCACCGCCTTTATCAAAGTTTACTAGACTACAACATTTAAAAAATGAATGTGAATTACTAGACTACAACATTTCAAAAATGAATGTGAATTACTAGACATTCCTTTCCAGGGAAATTCATTCACCTGGAGGAAAAACAAAACTGAAATAGATAATATCTATGAAAAACTGGATAGAGTACTAATTCATCACCAAATTCTATAATGGTATCCGGACATATGTACTAAAAACTATGCATTTACGACCTCAGATCATTGCCCTATATCAATTGAATTAGCCTCAACTAGTTCATTCAAAAACCAACCATTCAAGTTTGAAAAAAATCTGGATGACAAGGAAAGACTTCAGAAATGTTGTAAAACAGGCCTGGAGGTCAACTTATCATGGATAAAAAATGTATGACCTAGTTTCTAAGACAAAAATTATAATGCCAAATTTTGGAATAAAACGACGTTTGGCAATGTTTTCACTCAACTAAAAGAAATAGAGGAAAAATTATATGAAATCCAAATTAATATCTGCTTTAATGCAAATATTAGTGAAATCCAGAAACAACAAAGACTTATTGACAAGAAAGAGAAACTACTAACGTTCCAAAAGATATTCTGGAACCAAAGAGCAAAAGTGAAACATATTAAACTAACCGACAGTAATTCGAGCTATTTTCATAAAATTGCAAGTGGTAGAAGAAATAGAAAAATCATTACAGAAATAAAAACCCAAGAAGGAACGAGCATTATCGGATTTATCGGTGAAGAAAATATCAGAAATGAAATTAGAAATGATTTCATCAAAAGATTTAAAAGCGAAGAAATGAACGATGCTCTACTACAAGAAAATCTAGAATTAATACATACTGAAATATCTATGGAAGATAACGACGAACTGACCAGAAATTTCACTAATGATGAAATTAAAAAGGCAATGTTTGATATTGGCACAGACAAATCGCCAGGACCCGATGGAATGACAGCTGAATTCTATCAAAAATAATGGGATATTGTGGGACCCTATGTAATCCAAGCGGTAAAAAGCTTTTTCCTTTTGGGAAAACTGCTTAAACAGATCAATCATACATTCATATCTCTAATACCAAAATGTGACAATCCAAATTCAACAAACCATTATAGACCGATAAGTATATGTTCTATAATTTACAAAATAATCTAAAAAATTCTAACTAGTAGACTGAAAAACATCATGGAAAAATTAATTCACCCTCTTCAGGGTGCATTTATAGCCAATAGAGCCATCCAAGATAATATCTTAATTGCTCATGAAATTTTTCACTCTTTTAAGTCGAAAAAAGGAGTTGAAGGATTTATAGCACTCAAATTAGATATGGAAAAAGCATACGACAGAATTGAATGGAATTTTATTCTTAAAATCATGGAGAAATTTGGATTCCATTCGAAATTCATAAACTGGATCATGGAATGCATCACGACAGTGTCCTTCTCAGTCCTGGTCAACAATGGACCGACTAAAATTTTTAGACCAACTAGAGGCCTCCGCCAGGGAGACCCACTATCCCCTTTCCTTTTTATCCTAGGAGCTGAAATTTTAGCGAGAAAATTACAAAAAACGGCGGATAGACCAAGAAATCCCATTGGATTCCAAATATCAAGATTGGAAACTCGAATCCCTTTCTTGGCTTTTGCGGATGATATTATGATATTCTCCAAAGCAAAGCAAGAAAACTGTAAGGATATCAAGAAGATTCTGGATGATTATTGCAAAATTTCAGGCCAGAAAGTTAATTTCCATAAATCTGCTTTCCAGGGGACAAAAAAAGTACCAAACATAAATAAATTAGCGCTACAGGGTACTCTTACAATTACAAATATGACTTCCCTTGACAAATATCTAGGATGCCCTATTATTAATGGTAGAGTCAACTCTAATACATTTGTTGATCTGTTAATTAGCACTCAATAACAATTAACAAAGTGGAAGGCTAATTCCCTATCTCAAGCAGGCAGAACAACTCTTATCAAAGCGAATCTTGCATCACGGCCAAATTACCTGATGCAAAGCTTTATGTTACCCACTCAAACCCATAATGAACTTGATAAACTAAACATAGGATTTTTCTGGAACAAAGACCATACATACAACCTCTAATAGGTTGGGATAAAATTTGCAAACCAACCGAACTAGGCGGACTAGGATTGAGAAAATCAAAGGATATGAATAAAGCCTTACAATTTAAATTATTATGGAAAATTTTGGCTGAACCAGATAATTTCTGGGTCAAAGTTATCACTGAAAAATATTTAAAAACAGAAAATATACTACAGTATGAAAAGAAAGGATAGTGTTCTTGGCAATGGTCCAAAATGTGTAAAATCATTAATGATTTCAAAACAGGACTTATTTGGCAAGTGGGAAATGGGAGGACCATTAGATTCTGGACTGATAAATGGTTATCTACAACTAGGGGTGAGCAAACGGATCGATTCGATCCAATCCGTTATACCGGATATCCGGTTCAAAAAATTTACAAAACCCCGATCCGTATCCGGTCCGTTTTGAAACGGATATCCGGTAAAAAGGACTCGGATCGGATCGGATATTTGAGCCGGATATCCGAATTATCCGATTACTACAAATCTATTAAAAATAGATCAATATATTCATTTTTTAAATTCAAAAGTAATAAATTTGTAAATTAAGAAATAAAATTTGTAGGTTGTTTCTTAATTTGTTCGTACGATTTAAATTATATACACACTTATTGTTCATATGAAAATGTATTTACAATATTTTACTTGGACAACAATATAAATATGTGATTAAGGATGTAAAATTTATTAATATATTACTCAATATATTAGTTATAATAAACAAATTTATGATTATAAATATTATATGAATAGTACCAGATATTTTCGGATATCCGGTAAGCTAAATACCTCGATCCGTATCCGATTCAAGTATCCGGCAAAATCACCCGGATCGGATCGGATACGGATAAAAACTTAAAGCATATTTTCGGATACGAATTTTTAGGATACAGATCGGCGGATTTTCGGATCGGATCAGCCGGATCGGATATATTTGCTCACCCCTATCTACAACCCCCTTTGTGACATCATTGATATACAACATATTTCAAATAAAACTGCCTTAGTTGTACAATTTATGCTTCCAAATAATAAATGGAACATAGAAATGTTTGAACAATATTTACCACAAAATTTAGTTAAACAGATCATCTCCATAGCAATACCTATAAACAATATTCATGACAGAATGTATTGGAAAGCCAATAAAAATGGTCGGTTCTCAACCAAATCAGCTATGGATATGCTTATAAAAAAGAAAAGATACACAGCAGAGGATATCTCATGGATCTGGAAACTGGACACGTATCCAAAAGTAAAAAAATCTTTGGAAAATTTTAAGAAATGGCCTACCTACAAAATCAAGATTAACTGAAAAAGGCGTAGCAATTCCACAAGGTGGCATTAGGTGCAATTCATTAACTGAAGATTCTAATCACCTCCTATTCCAGTGTAACCACACGTTGAAAACTATAGAAAAAATGAACACACGAACTTATAACATCATAAGATCTTTAAACTTTGGAACTAAAAAAACTAATGAGATTATTGAGGAAATCCGAAATAAAATGGATAGATTACAATTTATTGAACTAGCAGTATCTTGGTGGGGCATCTGGTTTTATAGAAACCAACAAATTTTTGATAGATCAATTAATAATAATGAACCGGTATAAGATGTACCACGGTACATAAACAATCAAATTGACAATTGGAAAAAGACCAGAAAATGGGATCCAGACTGTTTGACTGAACCTTCCCCCAAGAACATATAATTATTAATTGTTCTATCAAACCTCCAGAACATATAATGGAGATTCTTATGGATCCACGAAGACGAATGGTGAATCTAGTTATGGGTTTATTTTTCGTGATAGTAGAAGTAAACCTATCCTTATATTTGGTGAAAAATGTGGTATATCAACCCTTTTAAAAACTGAAACCTTAGCGGTTAGAAATGCTTTAATCAAAGCTATTGAAATGAGTATTTCTAATATCCAACTGGAATGCGACAACCTTACAATAGTAAACGTCATGAACAAGATATGACACTGTCCATGGGATATTGAAATTTTAATTTTCGATATCCTTTGTTTATTACAACTGTTTTCCTCAGTGCAAATCTGTCATGTCTTTCGAGATATAAACGATGCGGTCGATTGCATCGCGAAGCTGAGTCAGCGGAATTCTCTGGAAGATATTCGAGCAAGTCTAGAGCTTTTAGTTCTCATCTGCAAGGATGTTATAGACTGAGAAACCGTACCTTCTGTGGTTTCCAGTCTAATTCTTACTGTATCAAAAAAAAAATACAATGGAGATTCTTCTACGCTCGTGATGATCACATAACCTTAAAAAAATGCCTACTTTAACTAGTAAAAGATGCCCAAATGCCCGGTCACCGTAATTTGGCAACAACCCTCGCTCATGTTAAATTGTATTTTTTTCCCTAAGGAAATTCTCCTAACTTTTGAAAGAAAGAAAGAAAATCATAATCCAGCCTAAACACCAATTTGCAACTTGCTGTACATAAATATTAAATATGGTAAGTAAGTGGGGTAGAAGATGAAATTAATAGCGAAGATTGGACCAAAAACAGATCGAACGTAGATCTAGGAGAGTACCAGAACCGCGTTCTTTTTGAAAATAAAAATCAGGGAGCAAGAGGAGAGCGGCGGCCGTCATCGAAATTCTGCGCATAACTGCGGGGATCGTAGTTGAGGCGGGCGTTGCATCTGCGGCGTCGGATCAGAAATTGGCGCCATTTAGATCGGATCCTCCAGCCGAGCTGCTTGAGGAGGTGGAGGAGGTACGGCGCCCGGCAGCAGTGGGAGTCGGAGTCCAATTTGATGAGAGAAGCGGAGGGAGATTCATCGGCGGTGGTGCATCCGATCTTCCTGTCCCGATTGAGCGCGATCAGAGGCTTGAAGCTCCCCATCGATCTCTCTCTACGTTTTCGGTTAGGGTTTGTGGTTGTGGTTGTGGGGAATAATAGTACTAGTATGTGTGGAGAGAGATATGTGGATGGAGCCTGGACTCCGACTCTGGAGGGAATTATATTTTTTTTCTTTTTCTTTTTTCTTTTTTCTTTTGTGGGGGTGGATGAGGATTTATAATTTATATATATACATAGAATGTGGGTGGACACTGCCATGTGAGTATTTCAGACTGGTCAGTCTATCTATATATGTTCAATAGCTTTCACACAAACAAACAAAACAGGTACAAACCAACATCTATATCTTACGGTTTAGAAACATAGTGTCATATATTATGATCTGTTTTTCTAATCTTTAAATTTTTTTATTAAGAAATATAAATCTCGAAGAAGAAAAGGTGAATCCATTTAAAAAAAATTAAAATATCCAAAAAAACTAACACATAATAAAAAATTTCTACATATAGGATCTTAACATATGTCCTAAGGGCATAAGTTAGAAAAATCGTATTATGATTTCGTGGATATTATTATTATTATAACGGTTTTTCTAACCTATGCCCTAAGGACATAGGTTAAGAATTGAGAAATAGCACCCAATACCCCTCTTTATTAATGCATTTGCACTTTTATCCTACCCCTTTTGTTTTTTGCATGACTATCCCATTGACTTTTTTCCCCTTGTTTTTGCAAAAATACCCCACAAATAAAAAGGTAAATTGAAAATTGAATTTTTTTTTGTTTTGGAAAATAAAATATGACATGACACTGATTTCATGAAAAAAAAAATTAAAACATAATTCAGTTTCAATTTCAAAATGAAATGTGAAATTTGCTACAGAAAAAAAACAACCTCGCCTGCCGAGGTCTCTCTCCCAGCTCGAGGTGTCTCCATCTTCTCCGGCGGAATCCAGGTTTGTTTTATCCGACGAATTTCACCAATTCCGGCGAGAAGGTTTCTCTTCCAGGTATGATATCGATTAAAACTCCATAATCTCCAACTTTGTTTTTTGCTTGAAACCCTTCTTCGCCGTTCGAGGTAGCTTAAACCCTTCTTCGCCGTTCGAGGTAGCTTAAACCCTTCTTTCGTTGCGAAATTGCAGGTTTTCCACAGACGGAGCCCTTTATCGCCGCTTGAGCTCCGCTTAGTAAGGCCCTTGCCGAAGACGCGTGACAAAGTGCAGGTCTTGGACCGACGTCCCGATTCGGTCGCGATTCCGATTCATCTTCCTCTTCTGTCTATCTCCTTCGAGCCTTGTAGGTATGTCAAGTTTTTCAGAGTTCCAGCCATTTAACGCCATTTTAGGGTTGCTCCGTTGCTGTTCATTTGTTTTTTAGGGTTGATTCACTGTTGTTCGTTTGAGCTGAAATGAAGTGAGGTTGAATGCAGCGAATTATATCAATCCGTGAAATCCGTGTTTGTAAAATGAGAATGTCAGATTATGTTTGTTTTTGTCACAATTGCAGGAATTACCATTGTTTGAACATTTCTTGTCAGCGTTGATGAAATATTTGTCACATCGTATAGTTTTATTATTGAAATGATCAATTAGATTGTCAGTTTTGTCAAACATTGTTGTGTTTTGAAATTTAAATGTTTTTATTTGCCTGACATTATAGCTCTCTTACTCTTGCAACTTCCTTGTCTTCTCGTGTGATCTCTACATCTGAGTATGTTGAGTTAGGTGCTTAGAAAAAGCTTAAATGTCGATATTTTTTGTTGTTTGTCTATCTCCCCCAGTGCAGTTGAAGTGGTGTAGTTTTCCATATTGAAACGGAGGAAATTGAAATAGGTAAAAAGGTAAATTTTGGTTAGCTCATTGTGTGTAGTTTTCCATAGTCCACATCATGTCATGTAGTTTTTAAGTATATGTTCCTTTTGTATTTATTGACCTTGTATAATTTGTATTTTTAGGGTCATTTATTGAGATTTGAAGGGAAAAAATTCATCGGCAGAGTCAACCAAAACTGTCGGCGTGAATTGCTGAAACTTATTGAGAAATGCCTCTCCCCTGTGGACTGACAGAGGATAATAGATGGTCCATTTGGACCTACTGTGAAGATGGTTCGTCGATAAACCTTTTCATGTCAGCTTGTACATTACGTTTTATTCCGTCAAGTAGAAACGAGGAAGTTGTGGGAGACGTGGTATGACCTGCAAGGACAGCTGCTGCGTTTTTCAATGAAGGAATTTGCACTTGTGACGGGGTTATGCTGTCGCGGAATGAATGATAATGAGCTGAACCAGAATAAAAATGTCGTGAAAGAGTTATTTGATGTACAGAATTTGACGTTGGGTGAGCTAGAGTCATTATTTATGCGTACACAGCTTGATAGCCCTTTCAAATATAAGATGACATTATTGATTATATTAGAGGGCGTCATTCTTGGGGTTGAGAAAAAGGTTCACATAAGCACGGGTCATGTCAAATTATTGACTGATATCGATCGATTCACGAAATTCCCATGGGGCAGGGTTAGCTACATTGAAACTCATGAGGGATTGAGTTCAACGGTGAAGAATAGATTGGAAACAGTTGAAACAAGCAGAGACTCAAGTGCAAGGTTGGGTTACAAACTCAAGGGGTTGCCAATGGCCTTTCAGGTAACATGACAGGATGTAATGTATATTGTTTTGAAGTTGGTATTGTAGTTACAATATATTGATGGTTTAAGTATCATATTGACAAGAAAAACTGCGGTTCAGTTTTGGCTGTTTGAAGTTGTTAAACCAATTGCTTCAGCGTTTGCACATTTGGTGGATAAGGAGGCCTACCCATGCGGTCTACGATGGTCATCAGATTCACAACCTGATGCGACGGCTGTGGAGTCTTTCTTGGGGAAGGCCACATCCCGTTTTATTCCAAATGTGGTGTTGATAGAGGAAGAAGCTGAGGTGAAGGTCTTAAAAGAACACAAATTTGATGGGGAAGTGAAGGACACTTACTTTGACAAGGCAGTTGAGAAATTCGAGGTAAGTAATAAGAGGTCTATCAATGGTAGAAGAAAAGGAAAGAGTGATTCGGACCCTGCCCTTGCTGCGAAGTCCTCAGGCCTGGATGCAAGATAGATGATGTGCTCTATGAAAGAGCTTCATGAGCGTATGATTAATTTGGAAAACCAAGTGGACGCAGGATTTAGTGCTATGAATAAAACCTTGGGCATAATGGAACAGATGATCAAGAAGAGGGTATTCAACAACTCAGGTTCAACAAATGATGAACAAGAGGAAGGGGAGGTAAGATAACTGTCAACAATCGTTATTAAGTTTTGTTTGGGAACTTAGATTTTTATTTCGTGAAAGCTCAAGCATTTTTACTTGTCGGAATGTAGAATAGTAATGTCATTTTAAAAAGGTAAAATGTCATTGGTTTAAACTCGAGATTGACAGTTACTTATATTTATTGTCAGTTAAAGCCTTTTTTTTTGACAAACATTATAACATGAATGTCATAGTTAGTTAATAGAAAAAAGTAGTTTTATAAGTTGGATGGATGCATAAAGCTCTGTTTTTGACAAACATTATAGAATGATGCACTTACTTATTATTCTTTTGAGTTAAATCTAATTTGTAATTTATTGAAGCAAAATGTTGTACATGGTCGTGATGAGGATGTCGAAATGGATAGAATGGGGGGGGGGGGGGGGGGGGTCTGATTCAAATCCCCTACACGATGACGATGATGAAGGTGCCATTAAAGTCGACAATGGCAATTTAGGATATATGGTTGTTTATCGAGAGCAAAAGGATGATGAATATGGTACAGTTCAGAGAGATGATGTTGAGGGTGCAGTAGAAGATGAGGGGAAAAATGGAGAAACGATGACAAAAGAAGAAGACGATAAGAAAGAAGGAAAGCAAGTTGCAAGGAAGACTCGTTCAAAAAAGAAGAAGGATGATAAAGATAGTGCAGTTCAGAGAGATGATGTTGAGGGTGCAATACAGGATGAGGGGAAAAGTATTTGCAAGGAAGAAAAAGTATTTACAAGGAAGACTCGCTCAGAAAAGAAGATGGGTGATGAAGATGGCGCAGTTCAGAATGAGGGAGAAAATAAAAAAGGGAGGACAAAAGGAGTTGAGGTATGCATCAATAAATCTTCCTGATAGGATGGTCCCTCAGATCACCAACATCTTATTTATGAAAAAACTTATTTGCAAACGCTAAAAGAAGATGAGGTGGAAGGAGAGTCTATCAAAGAATCAATTGGAGTCTCAACAAGAAAAAGCAGCTAAAAAAAACAATTAATACAACTGGTGAACTGAAGGACCATCCTGTCAGGAAGAGAGGACTGTCTAGAGAAGCCGATAATCCCAAACGATGCAAGGTTTCAACGTCCAAAGGAATTCCAATCATGAATAAATTGTGCCGTTGGTTAGACTCGAAGGAAAGGTTAGGAAGTTGTCCCTCCTGTCTTGATGATATGAACCTGTCTTGATGATATGAACGCGTGTTTGAGATGTTAATTAAACCATGTTATGATGCAGTGAGGAAATTGTTTCTCCAACTGGAGAATATCTACAGAGGAAGTTTTGTGAGAAATTGTTGCAACCAAAGGCATGGCTGAGTTCTCAGGTAAGCCCCTTTAGTTATTTATATAAATTATTGTGGCATGCAGCAAATTTCTGGTATGACATATATTTTTGGTTTGTAGCACTTGGACGAATGTATGTATTATCTTGGCTGTCGTGTGCGTGACAAACCATTGGCAATATTGGACACCTGGTTTCAGCATAATTTGGACAAGGAAATGAATAGATGGTTTTCAGATAAACAAAGTTATGTTGCTGATCGATCTAAGATGAGATACCTACGTGGGGAAATGCCTGCACTTTATGGGAAGGATTGGAAGGACGTGGATCGTATATACCTCCCCTTCAATTTGAAGGAGAAACATTGGGAAGCTCTAGAGATACAACTAAGTAAATGGCGTGTCACTGTATACGATCCCGACGTCAATTTGTTCAAATTGTCGAAAGTCCATAGGCTCCTTGCAGGGTTGACATATATTCTTCCTGTCATGATAGCAAAATATGAGCCCTTGGCAACAATTTATGAAGGTAGGGGGGGAAATCCCCTAAGTGTGACTCGTGTTCCTACATTGGAGAGAAACAAGAGAGGGTAAGTTGTTTACATAAATTGTTTTGTTTTTTGTGTGAAATTGGTTATAATATCAGCAAACCAACTACATTTTTTACTTGTGTGCAAGGGCGATTGTTGCATCTTCACAATCAAGTACATAGAAATGCTAAGTTCCGGACGTCAAAACATCGTGAACGTGGGTGACAAATTTGTGGATGAGTACAGAAAAAGGATAGCCGTTAGTATTTTCGATATGAACTGGTTTGACTAGTGGAGGATATCTTATTCACTTTCATGTAAGCTTCACTGTAGTTGGGATAGTGATAGTGTTGTATGATTCCTTGTTGGGTGGTTTTCGCTAGAATTGACTTGTATTGTTGACGATAACTTGTGTTGAAATTGTTTTGGAAATCTAGCAAAATTGGTTGGTGCATTTCTTGTTTGCTACTTCGTTGTAGATGCATACTTCCTGTCAGTGTTGTTCATAATTCCTGCCAGTGAAGTTTCTTTATAATTTGCGTACATATGTTTTTTGTCACATTGTATAATCCTATTGTCGGAAATATCCTTTTGTTTTTGTTGTTTTAGGGTACAAAATTATTTTTTAATATTATTTGTTTGTGTTTACCATTCTGTTGACCTTTTTAATAATATTTAATTTAGAATAAAAAGGGTAAGACATAACCCTATTTACCTTTCTTCGAAGTTCGAACGCTCCCAAAAGGCCCTCTGTGTTTACCTTCCAAAATTCCCTCCAAAAGAAGATAATTTCTTCTTCCCCAGAAGGCGACTCTGCAAACATCCATCATTGTTATCAGACATTTTCTTCTTCCCTAGAAGGCGACTCTTCAACTCCTCCATCTTTCTCTATTAACGCTAGACTCGATTTTTGCTTACTCTTGAAGCCCATTTTTTCTTACCAAGTCCATATCCACATTTTCTTACTTACTCCCTCCATCTTTCTCCATTAACGCGACTCTGCAACTCCATTTTTACTTACTCGCCCCTCCCCGAACTTTTCCTTAATCTCTGAAGCGCGTTACAAAAGAACCCTAGTAAATGGCAGTGCTTAGAGACCGTAAAGAGTCGAGCCCAAAGAAGGGTGGAGAGAAAAGGAAGAGAAAAGAAGACGACATGCAGGTTCGAAAGAAGAAGAAGCAGAGAGACGAAGTGCATGTGAAAGGGGAAAAAACTTCTAACAATTCCATAGGAAAAAAAGCCGGGAAGGGCAGGTCGAGGCCAAAAGCGATACCAGTAAAGGGGAATAAACCCTTAATATTTAAAGGGGATGTAAGTTGTCTACATTTTTTGTTTAGGGCTTAGGGTATCTTTTTCAATTGTCCTATCACCCGTCTGAAATGGTTTACTTTGTATCGGGAGTGTTTTTTTAGGGTTTTTTGTTTTTTCATCTGTCGTCTGAGGCTTCTCAAATGGTTCGATTTCGTTTGTTTATGGTTATTTTCATTTGGCTTGCAGATTAAGTATAGTTATTTCAGAGGTGAACCTTTTTACGGAAGAATTAACATCAATTATAGGGTGCACTTTGTTCGTGAGATAGAAAACAAGTTGACACATGCGGATTGGCAACGGGTTTTGGATGGCCCGTTTGGAAAAGTTTTGAAAATGTTGCAGAATGTATCATTTTCTTCACATACATTGCATGCAGTTCTATTTAAGCAACTTGAAACAAAAAAGAAGTGGGAGGTTTGGTATGAGGTGGCAGGGAAAGAGTTGAGGTTTTCGATTAAGGAGTTCTCTCTCATAACTGGACTGAATTGTGGTGAACTTCCATTTGTGGATACTAAAGCTAAGGGGCTAGTAATGGAGCGATTTTTTGGTAGTCCTGGTGGTCCGAAGACGACAATACAAGATGTTTACAACAGATATAAAGAACATCGTGAGTTGGACAACTACAAACTCAAGTTGGCACTGTTGTTGATAGTTGAGGGTCTGTTGCTGGGAGGGGATAAGAAGAGGCTAGTGAAACCGCTGCATGTTAGGCTGCTGGAGAATATGGATAACTCTTGGGATTATCCATGGGGAAGGGTTGCTTATGAAGAGCTTCACAAGTCATTGACCACAGCATTGGCCAAAAGGATGCAAACAGTAGAGAAGGCAAAGCTATTATCCAACGCACCAAGAATTCCATATTCCATTCAAGGCATGCCAGTTGTGTTTCAGGTAGTTTTATTTGCAGCATAGTAGCATACTCTATGCTATACTATGACCAGATGTTTGAGTACAGGCTGACAGGATCATGGTGGATATGCAGTGAAGTTGTTTGTTGTTTGATTGACACAACATAGTAGTTTTCCAACATACTTTTATTTGCATTCCAGATAGTTTTAGGGTGACCTGATCTAAATTTGTAATGGTTGAAATATGAATTACTAAATGTGTTTTATTTGCAGCATAGTAGCATACTCTATGCTATACTAAGACCGGATGTTTGAGTACATGGTGACAGGATCATGGTGGATATGCAGGAAGTTGTTTGTTGTTTGATTGACACAACATAGTAGTTTTCCAACATACTTTTATTTGCATTCCAGATAGTTTTAGGGTGACCTGATCTAAATTATAGGGTGACAGGATAAAATGAAATAAAGTATCTTAATTTGCTAATTCTCAAACCGCTTGTTATTGTAGATATGGGTATGGGAAGCTGTGCCAACATTTGGTCTCCAATTTGCATCAAAGTTGAGTGAATCTACAATGCCTCGAGGCCTTCGTTGTTTTTTCAGATGAAGCCCTTGAACATGGAGTGTTGGAGTTGTCTTTGGCTGATCCTACACATGTGGTTAAGCCCATTCTTATTCCCGATGAGGATGAGGTGGATAAGTTGTCCGACTGCTACTTGACAGGGCTAAAGTCGTGATGCCTATCAAATAAATCCCAAAATACCTACTAAGTAGTATAGTAAGCAAGACAAGGTCGATCCCACAGAGAGTCAGGTTATCAATTTGTGCAATTCGTTATCACCAACTAGGAACTAGGGGGGGTTTGATGTGTTTATCGTAACCAAAGTAAACAAAGCAAGTAAATAAGTTCACATGAAACGGTTGTAAATATAATGGGGAAAAGCGCCACACTCAATAGAGATCCACACAACAATAGATAGGTCGATCACGGAATTCTATCAATCTCAAGTTCTTAATATTCCTATAGTTGTTCTTATCCCGATCTTAGATAACTATTAGTTCTACCTGCCCTAATAGTACTTATTACTAAATCAAATCCGAAAACCTTCAAGACTCAATGAAGCAATAGCATTCAACCAAGGATTCAACAAGATACATGCAGTAGAAACAACCCATTACTATAAGCATGCAATTAATTCTCTCTCACGATGAAGCGCTCGGATCCCCTATACGCAACAATCGTGCTCGCTACTAGATATGCAACCCGAACCCGGAATCACAAGTCCTAGCAATTAGGAAGATATCAATAAACCTAGGTGATCAATCTAGATAAATCAACATAAACCAATAATCAATCAAGCACAAGAGAATTAATCCAACTAGATAGGAAAACGAACAAGAGTAGAAAACTCACAACCAATCAATTGCTGGCTTCAAACTGTCAAGTGCAACAATGGAGGTTTAGTTCTCCATTAGGGTTTGTGAGAGAAAAATACGTAAAACGGTGGCCACTAGGGTTTACCACAAAGTGTTCTAAAATAGTCTTAAATACTAGGAAGCCAATATGGAATAAAATAAGGAAATAATAACATTCTGAAATATAAAGTCTCGGATAAAAGAAAAATAGAAATAAAACTCGGAAATAAATCTCGTCAGCGTCTTACCACCGCGGGGTGCGGTGGCCTTCCTGCCGCGGGGGGCGGTGTCCTTCATGCCGCGGGGTGCGGCGTCCTTCATGCCGCGGGGTGCGGCAGTCTTCATTGGCCTTCAGCATCTGCGACACTTCAGTAAAAATGCCATAACTTTTGATTCCCAACTCGGATTGCACTAATATTTTGAGGACTTGTAGTAGACTTCAAGATCTAACTCCTAGAATTGGAATCACTTCATTTGGACATCTGAGTAGAGAGAAAGAACCATTTGAATTCAGCACACTGTTCTTCTACTCTTCTCGTCACTTCCTTTGCGTCTTCTAATGGTGACTTCTTCCTCAGTGTCTCCTATGATATTCAAAATAGCTCAAACACCTCCAAATACACCAAAATTTGCCCTCAAACGTCATACACATGAATGTGTCTAAATCTACCCGAATGACACCAATAAACCCTCTAATGACTCTTACTTAAGCTCTACAAAGTAGCGCTTATCAAATTCCCCCATGCTTAGACCTTTGCTCGTCCTCGAGTAAACTAAAAGAAAGTTCACTCCTCCAATGTAGCACACAAGGTCTCAGGAAGCATCTCCTCCAACTAAGAGTCACCTAACCCATGCCAAAACTCCTGGCGCCAAACTCATCTACAACACATCCTCATCATCAACAAACCTGGGGGCAAGCAGAGTACTTCCCCCAAGCTTAACCCGGACATCCAAAAGCGTGAGTGACTTCTAATCCTAGCCTCCATCTATGACTTCTTATGACTCCTAAAGTGACCTATTCGACAATCCTTCTTTGACTCCTCTTCTTATGACGCCTCGCCAAGAATAATGAGAAATCCTAAAATCACTCTTATTCTTTTTCGCTCATTTTGCCAAGGCGCCCTTTCGGGTTTTCACCAAGCCACTCATATTTTTTCATAGATGTGCTCACATAAGCTCACGTCACTCTTAACCAATTATTACCCCAGCCTAATGCTGGTCCAAGCCACCTGCTTATTGCCTGGGCCGCCCTTTCGGGTTTTCGACCTATCCCAGGATTTCAATTTTTGTCTTTTTTCAAATTTTTGGCTTTTTCAATTTTTTATTTATTTTTCTCCTCAACGACGTAGCAAGTATAGAACTCTCCCTCATGCTTAAACATTACATTGTCCTCAATCTAATGAAAGACAAAATAATAGAAGCACAGGGAAAAGCAAAAAAATAACTCACAACGTCGCCGAGCTGCTTGGACACTGTAGGTGTCGCTGGCGGTGTACTCCATATGCGCAGGTCCGGTGTTGGGTATTCTCATCAACTCCAGTGTCTTCTTCCTACCGTGCAACCAAAGGGAACCACTTTGGTGAATAGTGGTGAACAATGATAACAGGGTTGTACGGCCTTCAAATGCCATTAAAAATGGGCCCAGATATGATCGTGGTGTGGGCCATGAGTGGTCCTCCTCCTCAACTGTCGACTATAGGGCCATCATCGTTGCCAAATAATGTGTGGGGCGAATGTCTCCTCCTTTGACAACATGATGCGCATCGTCTCTTCATGGGAAACTCCGGACAACTGGCCTTGGTATAACTTTTTTTTTTTTTTGTTTTAAATTCCGATTATTCTTTTTTTTTCTGATTTTTTTTTTTGCTCCTCGTTTAAGGTTTTTTCGGGGAGTTTATTAGTGCAGGGAAGGAAGAGACTTACATTGGTGTGGAAACACCTTCTTCAATAGGCATGAGTCTTTTCCCTACAGGTTAGTCGGAAACAAAAATAAGAACAAAAGCAAAGCAAAAACACACTAAAGAAAATGCAAAAACAAAGATAGAAAAGCAAAGAAAGAAAAACATACCTCGGGTTGCCTCCCGGACAACGCCTTAGTTATTGTCATGGCTTGACATACTATTCGAACAACCTTAATCCACAGCATCAGGTTCCTTAGGTACCCTCTCATTCAACACCTCTTTCCTGAACCAATCATGGAAGGGTTTGAACCTTAGACCATTCCTCTTCTTCAACGGCTCTTTCACCTTGTCTTTCGTAGTCGCCTTCCCCCCATGCTTAGATCGACCAGGGGGGTGTTTAACTTCAACTTCAGGGGCCTGCACCATAGAGGGAACGAGCTTCTCGCTCGGAGTTAGCACAGTGGGGCCAATGCCCAAAAGAGAACTAGGAGACTCACCCTTCTCATCCAATAAAGCCGTGATTTCCTGCAGATTAGAAGATACAGTAATATCGACATGCAAGTCAACTATGGGATCCTCTAGTATAGGTTGCAATTCATCCAAAGGGTTAGGACTCATTACATCAATAAAGTTCAAAGAGGTGTTAATGACGGGTTTCATATCATATATGTTATATTCAACTCCATCCCCATCAAATTCCATAGTTAATTTCCCACTTCTAACATCAATTGTGATATTTGCAGTTTTCATGAAAGGTCTACCTAACAGCATATGTGCACCTGTACCACCATCCATATCAAGAACATAAAAATCAGTGGGAAAAATCAGCGTATCTACCATAACAAGGACATCCTCAACAACCCCTTTCGGGTAGACATTGGTTCCATCAGCTAATTGAATAACTAGTCTAGTGTCCTGTAGTGGTGGCAGACCAAGGGAATCATAGAACGACAATGGTAACACATTAATAGCAGCACCAAGATCTAGCATAGCCTTATCAATCTTTGTCTCACCAATGATGCAAGGGATAGAGAACATACCTGGATCACTGCACTTCTTGGGCAAACACTTTTGAAATACAACAGATACTTGCTCGCTCACCTGGACCTGCTTCTTTTTCTTCTGCTTCTGGTTCCTCTTGATCGTGCAGAGCTCCTTCAAGAACCGAGCATACTTGGGAATGCTTTTAACAAGCTTGAGCAAAGGAATGTTGACCTCACACTTGCTAAAAGTCTCAAAGAGGTCCTTGTTGTTGACTACCCTTCTCTCCTTGAGCGCCTCTGGAAAAGGGGCGGGTGGCTTCTCGGAACCGAGATGAGGGAAGTAAGGACGAACGTAGGTGTCGATAAAGGGCTCGTCATTAGCTCCAACAGGTTGCCGCGGGGGGCGGCCAGTGTTCACCGTGGGGGGCGGTAAACTACCCGAAGATTTCTGAAAATCAAGGTCACCGCTGGGGGCGGTAGCCTCATTGCCACGGGGAGCGGTAACCTCATTGCCGCGGGGGGCGGTGGTCGTCAGAGCATCTTCATTTTCCTTCTTACCGCTGGGGGCGGCAAGCTGGTGCCGCGGGGTGCGGTTTTCTTAACGAGGCTCTCTTTTTTCTGAGTCGTCTCCATCAGCGCTAGGAGCGACCGGCAATTGCTTTCCACTTCTAAGGGTCACAGCACTAACATTTGCCCGTGGGTTAACTACCGTTTGAGATGGTAGATTTCCCGACATCTTTGCATCGATCCTCGTGATGGCTTCAGCCATTTGGCTCACCTGCGTTTCCAAATTCTTTATGCTTGACGTTATGGCTTGAACATGAGTAGTGAAATGTTTCGTCAAGGCTTGGAGCATATCTGCAGTTGAAGGAGACGCATCAGGTTATGGATCTTGCGACCTTTGTAGGAATTGAGGTCTTGGCTGTTGTTGTTGTTGAAACTGAGGTTGTTGTTGTTGATCCCTCCATCTAAAATTTGGGTGGTCTCTCCATCCCGGATTATAAGTGTTGGAGTAGGGATCATGCCGAGGTCTTGGATCTCCATAACCTCCTACATCATTTACTTCAGCAGGCGAATCATCTTGTAGTTAAGGACATGCGTCAGTGGGGTGGAATTGATCGGCACAGACCCCACACGCTTTGAGTTGCTGAGGAGTTCCTTGCAGCGTAAGTCTCCTCATCATGTCCTTCAACTCAGCAATATCACTGGCATACGCAGAGCGACTAGAGTCAGCAGCATTGACTCCTCTCTTGGTAGAAGCTCTGCCGAAATTTCTTGTGCCCTCTGCCATCTCCTGAATCTTCTCCATAGCTGCTGCCGGTGTTGTGTTGAGAATATTGCCTCCACATGCAGCGTCGACAATCCTCCTTTCATTGTCCAGTAGACCATTGTAAAGGTGGAGCACCATATCTTGATTGGAGTACCCGTGGAACGGACAACTTGAGCAAAGTCTCTTGAACCGCTCATAGTACTCATACATGCTCTCGTCATCCTCCTGCTCAATGTTGCTAATAGCCTTTTTCAAACTATTTGCCTTCTTTGTAGGAAAATACTTTTCAAGAAATGCCTTATGCAGCTTGTTCCACGTATCGATGCTTCCAGTAGGCAGATGGTAGTACCAATCATCAGCTGCGTCCTTGAGGGTGAACCCAAAAGCTCTCATCTTTATTTGCTCCTCAGTAACGTTCACCGATTTCATGCTCATGCAGACTGTGTGGAATTTACCCATGTGTTTGATTGGGTCCTCTCCAGCCAGTCCATGGAAAGATGGGAGCAAATGAATCAGCCCCGGCTTCAACTCAAAGTTTACGCCCGCTCTTATAGCAGGAATAGTCACAGCCAAAGGTTGCTGTTGCAGGTCGGGCACAGTCAACTGTCTCAACGTTCTATCCGCGTCACCCATTTCAAATGCAGGGTTGTCAAAAACCAAAGTACGGTTCACTCTGCGATCCTGGGACAAAGTTCTCTCAATATCTGGATCAAAATCCAGAAGAGGTGAATTAGTAGCACGAGTGTGGACCATAAGATAGGTCCACACCAAGGTTGGTAACAAACAAATCACAAAAACAGAAAATTTGACTCCCCGACAACGGTGCCAAATTTAACAGAGCTAAAGTCGTATGCCTATCAAAGAAATCCTAAAGTACCTACTACAAAGTAT
Organism: Rheum nobile; assembly: GCA_027886185.1. Lineage (NCBI taxonomy): Eukaryota > Viridiplantae > Streptophyta > Magnoliopsida > Caryophyllales > Polygonaceae > Rheum > Rheum nobile. The sequence continues at coordinate 1,851,782 of WOAB01000485.1, forward strand.
AGCAAGCAAGTCAGGGTCGATCCCACAGGGAGTCAGGTTATCTATCTCTGTAATTCGCAATCACCAACTAGGAACTAGGGGGGGTTTGATGTGTTTATCGTAACCAAAGTAAACAAAGCAAGTAAATAAGTTCGCAGGAAACGGTTGTAAATATAATGGGGAAAAGCGCCACACTCAACAGAGATCCACACAACAATAGATAGGTCGATCACGGAATTCTATCAATCTCAAGTTCTTAATATTCCTATAGTTGTTCTTATCCCGATCTTAGATAACTATTAGTTCTACCAGCCCTAATAGTACTTATTACTAAATCAAATCCGAAAACCTTCAAGACTCAATGAAGCAGTAGCATTCAACCAAGGATTCAACAAGATACATGCAGTAGAAACAACCCGTTACTATAAGCATGCAATTAACTCTCTCTCACGATGAAGCGCTCGGATCTCCTATACGCAACAATCGTGCTCGCTACTAGATATACAACCCGAACCCGGAATCACAAGTCCTAGCAATTAGGAAGATATCAATAAACCTAGGTGATCAATCTAGATAAATCAACATAAACCAATAATCAATCAAGCACAAGAGAATTAATCCAACTAGATAGGAAAACGAACAAGAGTAGAAAACTCACAACCAATCAATTGCTGGCTTCAAACTGTCAAGTGCAACAATGGAGGTTTAGTTCTCCATTAAGGTTTGTGAGAGAAAAATACGTAAAACGGTGGCCACTAGGGTTTACCACAAAGTGTTCTAAAATAGTCTTAAATACTAGGAAACCAATATGGAATAAAATAAAGAAATAATAACATTCCGAAATATAAAGTCTCGGATAAAAGAAAAACAGAAATAAAACTCGGAAATAAATCTCGTCAGCGTCTTACCACCGCGGGGTGCGGTGGCCTTCCTGCCGCGGGGGGCGGTGTCCTTCATGCCGCGGGGTGCGGCGTCCTTCATGCCGCGGGGTGCGGCGTCCTTCATGCCGCGGGGTGCGGCAGTCTTCATTGGCCTTCAACATCTGCGACACTTCAGTAAAAATGCCATAACTTTTGATTCCCAACTCGGATTGCACTCATATTTTGAGGACTTGTAGTAGACTTCAAGATCTAACTCCTCGATATGAAATCACTTCATTTGGACATCTGAGTAGAGAGAACGAACCATTTGAATTCACCACACTGTTCTTCTACTCTTCTCGTCACTTCCTTTGCGTCTTCTAATGGTGACTTCTTCCTCAGTGTCTCCTATGATATTCAAAATAGCTCAAACACCTCCAAATACACCAAACTTCGCCCCCAAACGCCATACACATGAATGTGTCTAAATCTACCCGAATGACACCAATAAACCCTCTAATGACTCTTACTTAAGCTCTACAAAGTAGCGCTTATCACTACTATGTTGTTGAAAATGATGACCCGCATTTTGACAAGATTGTGAAGGAAGCAATGAAGGGTTTGAAAAATAAGGGGAAGGGGAAGCAAGGAAAAGATAGAGCGAGGCCGAGTAATGCATTTGTGCAGTCATCAGAGGTGATAAGTCAGATGTTCAGAATGATGAAGAGGATGGAAAAAGGAGTGCTTGACATAATGAGAGGGCTGGAAAAGAGGGTATCAAAGGAGGAGGAGGTGCCTAAGCTCAAGAGTAATGGGAAATCAAAGAATTATTCGGATGAGGATGATTTTGAATCCTATGGTGAGTCTGATGAAGAGGTGGAGGATAAGGAGGTTGAGGGTGAGGAGTTTGAGAGTAATGAGGTTGAGAGTGAGGATAATGATGATGATGATGATGATGATGATGATGATGGTGATGATGGTGATGATGACGAATTTGGTGATGGTGATGAGGGTAACGACAATGAAGAACTTCGCCAGGGTGGTGACAAAACGAAAGAGGAAGTTTCTGACGAGGATAATGAAGTTGGTGATAATGAGAGTGACGGTGAGGAAGTTTCTGATGAGGATAATTAAGTTGTTGATAATGAGAGTGATGGTGAGGGTGGTGACAAAGAGGTTGAGGTTCAGGAGGCTGAGGTGGAGAAGGTAGAGGCTGAAGGCAAAGAGGTATGAATATGCTCATATGAAAATTATCATATTATCATCACTACTATGACATTATTATTTGTACGAGGTGACAAGATTATTGTTATGTTGGGAGTTTTTATGTTTTACAAGAAAAGTCTGGCATGGTGACAGGATTTGTACTCATGTATGACATGGTTATTATGATTGCATGATTTTGATAATTTCATTGAGGGTAACAATGATGTTGAGGGTACGTATGGTGTTATGGCCATTGTCAAAGACATAAATGAAAATGTTGCTAACAATGGTGAAAAGGACCAGGAGCAGGATTTTACTAACGACATTGAAGGAGCACCGGAGGCTACCCAGCAGGAGCTAAACCCAGCTGAGGTTGAGGAAAGAGAGGAACCTCTTTCAGTGCTAGCCGCTGTGGTTGCTTCATCTAGCAAGGCGAAACCCAAAAATAAACGAAACCAGCATCTCCAACCGAAGAGGGTTCTTCCTAGTCGTATGGTGAAGCCATCCGCCAAAAAACTAACACCTTACACAGATGAGAAAAAGGGGAAAACTGTGAAGAAGATAACCAAGAATTCACAGGTGAAGGAGATGACTGCTTTGCTGAAATGGATGAATGATGAAAGGTTAGTATCTCACAGATTTAATAATGTTCAACTATCTTTCATGGATTTAATTACGCCTTCTTTGTTTTTCAGCTCTAAGCCAAGAGTTGGACTGTGTGGTCAAGAGATGGACAAGGACTGGTTTGGCCTAATACTGGAACCAAAAGCTTGGCTGGAAGATGGTGTAAGCTATTTACTTATGATGTCAAATTAGTTTACTGTTGGGATTTGTTGCAATGCCTACTGTTGGGATTTGTTGCAATGCCTGACAGGATGAATTATATTTTTTTGAAGCACATCGATGAAGTTTGTTATTATATCCGTAAGGCGCTTTTGGAGTCCGAAGTTAAACGCAAGGCCACAATATTGGACGTTTTCTGGCCTACTGATTATACGGATGCATATAGATACTATGTCCAAAATGCCTGCACTGTTCCACCTGCATCTGAACGTGCACTCGCATACTTTAGGGGAGATCGGCCTAAACCTTATGGGTCTAGTTGGGATGATCTGGACTTCATTTATTTCCCTCTCAACATCGATAACATGCATTGGGTGGCTGTAGAGATCGATTTGCAGCAATGGCAGGCAAATGTATATGATTGTAATGTGGATTTGAACTGTAACTTGGACGTAGAGACATGCCTGCATGGGGTTTGTCGGTTTCTTCCTCACTTCATGACACAGTACCCGCCGCTTGCCAAGAAATTTGAACATCGGGGTACTTAAGAGATTAAATTTGAGAAGAATTCAAGGACTGAAGCAGAACAAGCGTGGGTAAGTCGAAATATCTCCCCTTACCAATTTTATTATATACTTCATCTAAGTAACTTTATTGCATTTTGTGTTCGTAGTCATGACTGTGGGATATACACTCTGAAACACATGGAGTTGCTCAGTGCTGGTTGGAAAAATCTTGACGTTGTGGCAGACAAATTTATTGACGGCTTCAGGAGCGACATGGCTCATGTCGTGTTTGACGGGGTATGAAGGTCGAGCCTAAGGAACTCCATCGTTTAAATTGGATATTTGGATGTTCTTTTTGGGGTTTGGATGGCATTTGCTTAGATTACATACAATGACAACTTGTTTAGATTACATACAATGTTATGACAACTTGTTTAGATTTTATACAATGGCAGTTAAATGGCAGTTATGTGCGTGTAGGTTAAATGGCAGTTACATGGCACTTAAAACGGCATTGACTGACAATGCCATATACAAGATATAAAAAATTGCATGACAAGATGAATCTAAGAGGGATGTGGGATACAATAAAAAACTCCAAACAAGGTATCGGCTCTACTGAGAACTCAGCCACTGCTTTTTTGAGAAGAGACAATAAAAAACTCGTCAACCGTCATGAAATTATCATTAACTGCCCACCAACTCCAATTTACACTGATTAGACAGGATATCAGTGACAGGACACGATATTAACCCAAGTAATTAAATTAATTCTCTATTAGAGCACCGTCATAAATGTAACCCTAACTGTCACCAACCCAAAAACCTCTTTATATATCCCCTCATACGAAGTCATATTTCCTCATCCACAATCCGCTTAAAAACATCTTCCACCTTACCCTAAAAACACCAAATTCCCTACGCTTCTTTCGTTTCCATGGCTGATCAGCCTAACAATCATAGGGTGTTTGCAACTGTCCATATCGGAGGGAGAATCATCCCTTGAAGGGGAGCAAATGCCAGGATTTCGACCCATTACTACCAAGGCGGGACGACGCAAAACTGGAGTCCGTTGGCTGAAATGGTACAGGATGTTTGGTGGCTGATCAACCAACTGTATCACTTCAACAATTATGAACGGGACGCTTCGTACTTCTTCGAAGTTGTGCCCCCCGATGGCGGCCCTCGTACCTTGATGGCCTTACAGAACCGCAGAGACGCGGCCGTCCTTGCCGCCCAAGGTAGAACCGTGGCCTTCATAAACATATATGTCATCACGTGAGATGTTGTTGAAGAACTTCCGCAGCGCGATGACCCAGATTCATCTGTCTCCTCCGCAGCAGTGTGACATGTAATATTTAGTGTAGGGACTATGTAAGTTAGTGTAGTATTTAGTAGGTTATGAAGTCTGTTATTGTATGAATTTGTAATGTCAAGTAGGAACTTTGTTATGTCATATAGTTACTATATATTGTCATATAAGTGTCAGATTGCCAAATGAAGCATGTTATGTAATTATGTTTTATATAATATAGTATGTTATGGTAATGTTGCATGAAATAGTACTTTATGACATGAAAGCTCCAAAACAGTTAGTATGACAGGATATAAAAAAGCCATATTCGGCCTAATTTCTGAGCGGTTCCTTGGAGCTCACAATGCGATATTAGGGCCAATTTCGACCGGTTTAACAATTATATTAAGAACTTGTTATGAACCCGGTTTAACAGACTATTATATATACAATTTCTGAGCGGTTCCTTGACTTCATTTCATCTATTTCAATTTGGGTAAGTTTTCTAGGGTTTGTCGGGATTGAACAGCCGAAATCAAATTGACCCCATTTGGAGAGAGTTCAACCACAATCAACACCAGTTCACTCATAACAGGATTTAATGTCAATATTGACTAAAAGTAGTCAATATTGACAATGTCAATATTGACTAAAAGTAGTCAATATTGACAATGTCAGGACATAAATATAGTCATGACAGGATAATGTTACATTAACTAACCGCATATTAACAAAATACATATCATTTATACGAAAAGTAATATGAGTGGTAAGAGATCCAAGAGTTTGGATCTCTTAATACACATATTAACAAAATACATAATTCAAGAGATAACACGGGTTGCTCACATATTAACAAAATAGATAATTGAAGAGGTAGAACAATTAACGACATCATGGGCTGGCTGAGGGGTTAGGATAGTTTCGTGAGTTATGGCCGACAGTGCCACAACTTCCACACCTTCTCCTCGGGCCCCTGTATTCTTCCCGTGACGGGATTCTTTTCTTCCTTGGTCTTCATGATTTCCTCCTAACATCCGGGGGCAAACATGCTCTATTCAAGACCGTGTCAGGAACTTCCCAACGCTCAAATGCAGGAACCGGATATATAGTTTCCTTGTACACTTCCTTCCACATTTCAGCAGTAAAGAGGGGATGAACAAGAGTGACAGGATCCACACCACAATCCTTCGCAGCCGCTATTGCATGCGCATAAGGAATTTGGTCAACTTGGAAGACGTTGCAGTAGCAGGTTCGAGCATGCAGATTTACCAAGAGTGTAGTTCCATTGGCATGCACTTGAAACTCATATTGATTTAGCCTACTCATAACCATTGTCAACGATTTCAAATAATTACCTTCTAGCTCACGACAAACTGTCGGGGTCAGAACCTCAGAATGTCGCTCTCCTTTGAATCTCTTGTCACAAAACCACTGACTCATGACATTCATTATACCATCAAGCAACCCAATCAACGACAGTCGATGCGGGCCCACTAAATGACTATTAACGGATTCCGCATTGTTGGACGTCATAATGTTGAATCTGTTTGCGGGCATATACGACCTTGTCCACGCTTCAAATCCAACACCCCTGAGGTAGGTACCGACTTCCGGAGACTGGTTGCAAAGTCTTGCAAATTCACGATTCAAGTCCTGTTTGGTGTACGCTTGATTTGCCTTTTGGTACATAATCCACAAGTCATTTCTTTTAAACCTCGTCTTCACTTTACTCCATAGGTGAAGTGTGCAACAACCATGCTTTGCGAAGATATAGCGCTTTCTTAAACCTTTGTATATACTTCCATGACGGTCAGACACAAATACGAGGTCATGATCGTCGACAACAACGGAGCGTAGGTGTCGGAAGAAATACGACCATGAACTGTCATTCTCGCTGTCAACAACAGCAAAAGCCACTGGATATATTTGTCTGTTTCCGTCTTGTGCCACTGCAACTAGAAGTGTGCCTCTATACTTTGATCCTAGATGGGTACCATCCACAGTTATGACCTGCAATAGTTTTCAATCAGCTTTACAAAGTGACATATGCTACAATATACTATATCAATTTGACAAGAGCATCGTGGAACGTGACAAAACGGAAATATACCTTTCTTAAAAATTGCATTCCATTGCGCCAAGCACCCAAGATGATGAAACAATACTTGAATCGACGATTATAGTCTACTTCAACATGTGTGACTGTCCCTGTATTCATCCTTTCGAGCATGTACATGTATCCATGAATCCTATTGTAGCTTTCTTCAGCTGTGCCATATATCTTATCAATGGCGGTTAAACGTGCTCTGTTTGCCTTGTCGTAACCAACTGTCACTCCCATTTTCTTCATGCTGTCTTGAATTTCGGCAGCACGAGGTCCAGGACATGTACCGGCTGTGTTAAAGCTGTAATAGGATTGTATATGTAACATGCTAAGGTTAGTTCATATACATGCTCATAAATATATATGATCGTACTGACCGGATTGTTTACTTACCTTGACATAATATGGTCAGCAATTACGCTTGAACTTGCATGTCTGTGGTAGTTATGCTTTAGCTTCATGCCACATGTATGTTGTTGATAGGCTTAAAGTCGTATGCCTAATCAAAGAAATCCTAAAATACCTACTAAAGAGTATAGCAAGCAAGTCAGGGTCGATCCCACAGGGAGTCAGGTTATCTATCTCTGTAATTCGCAATCACCAACTAGGAACTAGGGGGGGTTTTGTAGTGTTTTCTTGGAAATCAAGTAACAAGTAAGCAAATAAACAAGTTTGCAAATAAAGGTTGTGAATATAATGGAGAAAAGCGTCACACTTAACAAAGATCCACACAACAATAGATATGGTCGATCACGGAATTCTATCAATCTCAAGTTCTTATCATTCCTATAGTTGTTCTTATCCCGATCATATGTAACTATTAGTTCTATCAGCCCTAATAGTACTTATTACTAGGTCAAATCCGAAAACCTTCAAGACTCAACAAAGCAATAGCATTCAACCAAAGATTTAACAAGATACATGCAATAGAAACAACCCGTTACTATAGCATGCAATTAACTCTCTCTCACGATGAACACTCGTAACCCGCTTATGTAAATCGTGTTTGCTACTAGATATGCAACCCGAACCCGGAATCACAAGTCCTAGCAATCAGGAAGATATCAATAAACCTAGGTGATCAATCTAGATAAATCAACATAGACCAATAAACAATCAAGCGCAAGAGAATTAATCCAACTAGATAGGAAAATGAACAAGAGTAGAAAACTCACAACCAATCAATTGAAGGCTTCAAAATGTCAAGTGCAACAATAGAGGTTTAGTTCTCCATAGGGTTTGTGAGAGCAAAAACGTAGAAAGGTGGCAACTAGGGTTTTTCACCAAGTCTTCTAAAATAGACTTAAATACTAGGACAAATATTTAGGAATAAAATAAAAGGAAATAACAATCCTAAAATAAAGTCTCGGAAAATAAAATAAAAATGAAATAAACTCGGAAATAAATCTCGTCAGCGCATCGCCACCGCGGGGTGCGGTGGCATGCCACTGCGGGGTGCGGTAGTCTTCTAGTGTCCAGACGTCAACTCCTCTGGTCTTCTGGCGCGGGTGCGGCAAGTGTCCACCGCTCGGTGCGGTGGGCTTCAGACTTGTCTTCTCGCTTCTGCTTCCTTCTTGCTTGCCTCACACCGCTCCTCAACTCATCTCTTCACTTCCTTGGCGTCTCCTGTGATATCCAAAACAACTCAAACACCTCCAAAAACACCAAACTTCGCCCCCAAACGCCATGCACATGAATGTGTCTAAATCTACCCGAATGGCACCAATAAACCCTCTAATAACTCTCAGTTAAGCCCTACAAAGTAGTGCTTATCAATTGTCCATAATACTTCCTTACTTCAAACAATCCTGTGCTGCCAAGAGCGGTCCCACGACAAAAAATGTGCAACTAGAATTAATGCACCTTACCACATATAACTTCTTATCAGACTTATGGACTTGCATCTGGAAGCGCCTATGTAATGCCATCAAGGATAAACGATCCTTAAGATCCTTCTTGCAATTGAAATGCTCTCTAACTTTTATTTCCAAATTATTGCCGCTCACCCCATTATCCTCCATTGGCTCATCCAATTGTCTTTTACTAAACCGTTTGCTATGATAGTACTCGGCTTCAATCTCTTGTAGAACTTCCTCATCAATGTCTATGAATAAGTTTTCGACTTTATTAGTGTCATCCAACAATGTCCCTTCTTCAACATCTTCCTCAACATCATCCTCAAAGTCATCCCAATCAAAATCTCGCCCAACGTCTTCCCTATAATCACTCTCAATGTCAATACATTCATGTATTCTTTTCGTTCCTGTGGAAGACCTTGTTTCTCTCCCATCAGTTTCCGAGTCTGCCTCAGATTGGCTCACCAAGTCAACTATTTGTAGTTCCCCATTGTTTACACGACAAATTTTTGGTTTCAGTTCATACATGTCCCAATCAACTATATTCAGTAAGGCTTCAGTGGGACAATTATCGCTTACCATATTGCTCTTGTCAGATTTGGTACCATTTCTGCTTGGATGGCAACCTACCACAACCTCGGGCTCTGCCTCTTGAGTTTGTGTTAACGGTGGCGGAGTCAGACACACTGTGATGTCCTCGTCATCACTTCTACTTGGATGGCAACCTACCACAACCTTTGGCTCTTTGTTTCCCTTCTTTTTCATACTCGCATATAACTCGAGAGGCCAAATGTTATCTTGCGAGTGTGCATTCAAAAACTTGAACGCACTAAGGTCCTCGTCATCTTTGACATCGATTGGTTGTGGCAGTGGTTTCCACGGTGACAAATATTTTATCTCCATTTCATCTATCTCGTGATTGCATTTAATCTTCTCAACCAACTTTTTCCTCAGATTTGAGTAATTCATATCTGCATACAAAAGAAGTCCTGTTGTCGTTGTGATCCCATCAAAAACCCACTTGTTTCCCTTACATGTCCATTCACCACCTGTTTTCAGAGTCAAGTAGTATGCTCTTGAACCTGTTATACGAACAAAAAACAAACACAAGTTCAATACTTTATGCCAAACGGGGACCCCCGTATGACCAATACCCTAACACCGACATTAAAGGATAAGCAATGCCATAATAAAGGGTTTTCAGGCTGACAATTGTGATAATTCTAGTGATGGTAGTTCCATTTGTAGGGAAAACAAATATTCTAGAATCAAGGATAAACGGGAGTTAAAGTTGGTGTAATGCTCAACAAGAATCTGAAAGGTTGTTCTCTCGTTTAGGAAACCACAAAAGAATGTCTTGTAAAGAAGAATATGAACGTGAAAGTCAGAATTCACCCATTATTAAATTTCTTCTATTCCAAAGACATTGAAGACGCTGCACAATCTTTTTTGAAGATTTGTGGATTTAAGGTCTTGTGGTGTTACGGTGGCTTTGTGCAGGTTTACAAGTTGGGTTCTGCTTGGATGACAACCTAACACGTGGGTAAATGGGTAAAAATTGGAGGGAAACTTGTTAACTTTTAGAGGGAAAACAGAGGTTTTCCCAATGGTGTGTACTACATTTTCAGAAGTCATATCAGGTAAATAGTTATGAAGCAATATTCAATAGCGAATGACATGGCCGTCAAATTGAACAAAAAAACCTAAATAAACCTAAGCGGGGACCCCCAACCATGTTCCTTCTCATTTTGACTCAACAATCCCTAAACCCTCTCTGCGCCGAACTTGAAGGTAACCCTCTTTGTTTATTGTGTGGTTTTCATACTAGATCAATAAGCAAGCACGTATCACTGTGTTTTTGGCTGGAAATTTTTCTTTGTTTCTGCAGTACTCGAGTACAATGTCATCCAGTGACACCTCAAGTTATCAAAGCGGGGACCCCCGAAAATATGAACATCCACCTACATCTCCTACACCTTCTTAAATAGAGGAGAAGTTGCAAGAAGAGTTAGACATGTTGCTAACGAATAGCCCACGTTCCAACATGTTGGGTGAAATAATCACACGCCTACGTACTGAGATACATGAACTTGGACAAAGAATCATGGAACTCAATACAAGTGAGATGCAATTCAATCATGCAATTTGGCGACTAAATGCAAGGGTGACAAAACTTGAAGCTGAAAACAAGACACTACACTCCCAGGCAAACTTTAGGAACCATGTAATAATTCTTATTTCTGCGTTTGGTGCTGGTGTGATTCTAGGGATTAGTGCTTTCAACATTTGTAATCGAGCATGTAGGCATGGTTGAGGATGAATTGACTATGAAGTATGTACCTCATGACTTTGGTTTTTTATGTAAGAGGATGAATTTTATTTTCGAATAGTATGAGTAAGCATGGTTGATTCTACATGTCAGATTGCCAAAATATTAATGTCGATCTTCATGTAAGTTTTACAAATTCAATCACAATGCCAGCACTACACACACAGACAATTACCTTACTAGAATAGTTGCCAACTGGATGCTATCATTACATTCCTAGAATATTGTAACGTGGGCTACCATTACATTTCTACAAAAAAGGATAGTTGTCAATTGGATGCTATCATTACATTACTAGAATCACAACTACCTACTGTCAACCTCCTCCTTCACGCGGAATGCACACCCTTCATAGGCACTATTTAAAACACAATCCTTTAGGATTTCGTGCCAGTGCCAATCCTGTCAATGACCAAAAACACAGCTAGTTAATCAACCTTTTTAATCCTGTCAATGACCAACAATAATGACCAACAATGTAAGTTTGTTTACCGGGAATTACCTTTTTCTATAATATAAGGGTTTGCAACAATAATAAGCAATGATCGGGCACGAGTCAGGGCAAAATTGAACCTCTTCGGGTTGCTCAGATATCCCATGCGGAAAGTCCTGTCATATTCATTGTGGTTAGCGGTCGATCTGACGGTTGACAGGATGATCACTTCCTTTTCTTTACCCAGAAACTGCTCAACCCCGCCAATCTCAATATCCCTCATACGTAGAGACATGAGAGCCTTCCTTATCTTTAGTACTTGTTGTGGAAAGGGGTAATAATCCCGATGTCTTGCTCAGGCACATTCTTTCTTATCAGCTTCTGTACGATCTCAACCACCTTGCTAGCTTCAATCCTATTAAACCATGATGGGCTGCCCTTTTCCCTCTCATCAAAGCCTTGGATGCCACAGAACATGAAAGAGAAGTTCCCATTGGGAAGCATATCAGCCCAAGGTAAGGAAGATGTGTTATTGTCTTCTCGATATAGAATCAATGCTCCACTATAAAATAGTCTTGAAGGAACACAAACAATTGCAGGGTGGCTCCGGTAATTGTTCAACAACATTGTGACATAATTGCGATCCCCTGATCTGTAAACTTCAAAGTCCAACAACCTCTCCAGAAAAGATCTTCCCAAACCATAAGCCTCAGCTTGCTTTGAATAAATATCAGGCCCAAGTTGTTTGGGATCACCACAAAGAACAATAACTGTGTTCTTTTCTAAGAGGGTTGATATGAGGATCATTGTCTCTGGCTCTGAAACTTGGCTTGCATCATCTAAGATGATGTGGGAGAAGTGACCACGGTTAACCCCTTCAGCATGATAGAGGTAAGATGCACTCGTGTATGTCGTTATTATTATCTTGTACCTGCGGAGTGCATCTCGAGAAGGGCAAGTGAAGAAACTTGCACTGTAGGTGCAGAACCTCAACAATGAAGCGTTCATTTTTTTAAGGGACGATGTGTGGCATTCAACCTATAAATATCTTCCTCCCTAAGTTTCATCCCCTCACAAAGGATTTTCTCTAATATGTGATTTGCCACGCAATTTGAAGAAGCACATACCAGTATATGAGAATTACGTCTAGTTGTATAGAGTTGTAGGATCACCTCCACTAGTGTTTTTGTCTTTCCTGTTCCCGGGGGTCCATAAATCACATAAGGAGCTCCTCCTCTGTAGCCTAAAATTAAGCGAACAACATATTTTTTGGTCCTCATCAAGAAGAAGTGAGATAGGCACAAAATTGTTTGCTGTAATCCTCTGCTTTGAATGATACTCATGGGGAAAAAAGGAAGTTTTCGTGTAATGCCTCTGCAAATAGAATGGCTTCATGAAGCTTACGGAAATTTGCCCCGTTGAACACAAAACAGATTTCATACACATTTATATCTATATGCCTTTGGTAAAATTCATCATTAATTTGCAATAATAATTCATCAGCCTCAACACGGTGGATCAAGCCCTGTTCAAAGAACATTGGCAAGTTCAACATGAGAACATAACATTGACAACGATAATTCGTGCAATTTCATAATTCATTCCGACAATAGTATATAACACTTTGACAAAAATCGTAAGATACCTAACATTATTCACATACCTGATGGAGAGAATATTCTCCATAAACATTCACCACATCTCCACTGACAACTGAGGGCCTTCTTTCACCTAGTCCTGGCACTTTAAGTGCTACAAGCCTGACATTATACCTTTGTCTCAAAGTAACAGACTTTATATTATAAGCTTTCACGTACTCCTGTAAACAAATATAAAAAAAAAACATTCAACAACTTGGTACTACGAGAGAACGATGCCATCTAGCTATCCCCTCAGTCCCCCAACCCCCATACAGAGAAAATATAACACTTACCATAATCAGAAGTTCCTCCATCCCTAACAACTCATTGAAATATGACGCATAATTTTCCTCTGTTAAGCCTTGTAAGACTACTTCAGGGATTTCCTCAAACTCTATCGCTTTCCTGATCTGTGGTGGTATGTTATATGGTCTCTGAGGTGCCAAAGCTTTGGATACCTCATCTTCAGCCAAGAGGAAGACAAGTCGTTCAATAGTCATAACATCAGTTTGGATATGCACTATAGATGTGAAAACGCCAATCTCCTTAGGCACACAAGACATCCATATAGTCAGGTGATAGACACAGTCGAGGCGCCTAAACAAAATAATCCTAAACAAACCTAAACAAGTAGCAAATGCAAGCAAGGGTCGAATCCCACAGGGAGGAAGTAATCTTTCAGAGTGCAAATTAGTGTGTCAAAGTAACAAAGGGAGGAATTGGTTGATTGTTGTGAAACAAGTAAACAAAGCAAAGTAAACAAAACAAAATGTTGAAATCAATTGGGAAAAACACTTAGCCAAACAAATATCCACCATTCATATGATTGATTGGTCCTAGGTTATCTCTATTCCTTCCTTTGATTATTCCTGTCCCTATTCTGAATTAGTTACCAGTCCTACCAGTCCAGGCAACCCTAACTATTAAACAATCCCTACCAACCTTCAAGATTTAATTCAATAGCAGCAAGAAGCATATGAATTAACCAGGATACATGCAACACCACGACCCGCAGTATTTAACATATAATCAAATCTCTTTCATAATAAACTAGTCCTACCAGTCCTAGAATATCATGGATGCTACAATAGATAAGGAATCTCAACCCGAAATATCCAAACCCTAGCAATAGAAAATTACTAATATCAACTAGGTGATCAATCCAGTCAAATCAATAATAATCAATAGGAATATGCTCAAGAGAAAAGATATAATCCAAAGGAACAGGGAATAGAGTTGTAACCTCACAATCAAATCATACGAAAGGCTTCAATTGTCGGACTAATCAAAAGGGTGCTTAGCTCCTCATAGTTCTTGGAAACAAATAAACTTCAAAGGAAAAAAATGCTGAATGGAAACAACGTTGAATGAATAATAAGTCTGCTAGAGAAACTAGGTTAAATAGCCTAACCCTAAACTAAAGTGAAAAGATAACGAAAATGATCTAAAAGGAAATAAAATATAAAGTATGAAATAATAAAAGAAAAGAAAAATCGGAATAAAATAAAGAAACTTCGGACGAAAATTCCGGAGTGGGACTCCGGGCGAAAATTCCAGAGTGGGACTCCGGGTTCGCTGCCGTGCCATTCCGCGATGGCTTTTCTCGCTCGTTCGTCTCGAATTCTCCGCGATCGGCTTCCAAACTCGCCCGCGGTCGCCCTTGGTCGCATATCCTCCTTTCTTCTCCTTCGTGTGGCTCTTTCTTCTACTTTTCCTTGGTCTCCTCAAGTGGCACCCAAAACACCGGTAATAACTCTTAGATAAGCACTACAAAGTAGAGCTGATCAAACTCCCTCATGCTTAAACCTTGATCGTCCTCGAGTAAGCTAAAATAAACCTACTCCTCCAATCCAATCCCCAAGGTTACAGGAAGCATAGAAAAATCATCTCCTCTAAGAATTGCACCTAACAATAAAACTCCAAGGTACCAACACAATAAGCTCAACATAACACACGCAACACCACACAAAAACCAAGCTTAAAGGAAAGCAGAGTACTTCCCCCAAGCTTAACTCGAACACCATAGAGTGAATAAAAATCTAATCCTAGCCTCCATCTATCTTTTTATGCCTCCCAAAGTGACCTACCTGAATCCTCCTTATATCACCTCTTCTTATGTCACCGCGCCAGGAAAAATGATGATTCCTAATAATCACTCTTCTTCTTTTCACTCATTTTGCCAAGACGCCCTTTCGGGTTTTCACCAAGCCACTCATTTCATTTTTCAATAGATGGGCTCACAATATGCTCACATCACTCTTGACCAATTATTAACCCAGCCTAATGCTGGTCCAAGCCACCTGCTTATTACCTAAGCCGCCCTTTCGGGTTTTCGACTTATCCCAAGATTTTTATTTTTGCCTTTTTTCAATTTTTTGGCTTTTTGCTTTTTCTTTATTTTTCTCCTCAACGACATATCAAGTATAGAACTCTCCCCCATGCTTAAACATTGCATTGTCCTCAATGTAATGAAAGACAAAAAGAATAGAAGCACAGGGAAAAGCAAAAAATAACTCACAAACGTCGCCGAGTTGGCTTGGACAAGAACGTTGTTGCTGGCGGTATAACAATATAAACACAGGTCTCTGGTGTTGTGCGGGTGTCTACAACTCAACTCCTACCGTGCAACCAAATAGATCCACTATGGTGAATAGTGGAATAACAAAGTAGTCGGGGTTGCACGACCTTCAACGAACACATGGTGGAGCCCAGATATAATCGTGGTGGGACTCTAGTGTTCCTGCACCTGAGTTGTCAATTTTAGGGCCATCATCGTTGCCAAATAATGTGTGGGGCTAATGTCTCCTCTGTGGCAACATGATGTGCACCATCTCTCTACGGGTACTCGGACAGCTGGCCTTCGGTAGAATTTTTTTTTTCCGCTTTTTTTTTCCTGGATTTTTTTCGATTTTTTTTTTGAGTGCAAGGAGAAATAGGACTTACATTGGTGATTCACACCGTCTTCAATTATGGTTCGGGCCTCCTTCCTGCAGGTTAGTACAAATGTAAAAACAAAAACAACGCAAAACAAGACTAGGCAAAATAAAACAATAAAAACTAAAGATGCGGAATGAAAAGACAGAAAGAAATACATACCTCGGGTTGCCTCCCGGACAGCGCCTTAGTTATTGTCGTGGCTCGACATAGTGCTCTCCCACTCAACTTGGGTTGCGTATATCAACTGAACTCCTGGGGTCTATATCAGGGGGATGCCTCTTTGTGTTCTCTACGTTGAGCTTGATCCTCATTATCCTGCACTTCATGGTTGGTAGACCGCTGTTCACATCAATGATTGCACTAGCCATCTTCAAAAATGGCCTACCCAACATCTCAGGGGTTGCATGTTTGTCCTGCCCCGTATCCAGCATGTAGAAATCCGCCACTTGAATGAAGGCCTCCTTCTTGTGCTTCTCCTTTGGCCTCTTCTTGATTTTTCCCAACGCCTTTAAAAATTCTGCGCAGCGAGGGATGCTGTTTTCCAGTTTGAATAAAGGAATGTTTGCCTCGTAGTTACTGAAGGTGTCAAATAGATCCTTGTCGTTCTCCACCTTTCTGGTGTCCTTCAGAGCCTCGGGAAAGGGTGTGGGTGGTTTCGTCGAGCCGAGCGGTGGAAAATTAGGCCGAACATAGTTATCCATGACAGGTACAGATGATCCGCGGTCGCGGAGTGGCTCCCGCCGTCGCGGAACTGCGTTTGGGTCTTCGGAGACGTCGGGGGACAATCCGCGGTCGCGGATTTCATTCCGCGGTCGCGGAAATCTCTCGACCTGATGCTCGTTTGTTGGCCTTTTTCCACGGTCGCGTCACGGAAATTATTCCGCGGTCGCGGAATTTCTTCGGAAAAATCACCGACTTCTGGGACTGGTCCGCGGTCGCGGATTTCCTGGTGTGGTCGCGGAATGTCTTATGTGGCGTCTTTTTCTACTGTAGCTCCGTTTCCAGCCATATTATCTTTCTCATGATCACCCTCCTCTGTCAAGGGTGTGCTTCCCAACTGTATACCACTCCTTAGTGTCATCGCACAGACCTATTCTCTTGGGTTCTCTACCATAGGACATGGTATTTGCCTGGACTCCCTGGCCTCCAATTTACTCAACAATTGAGCGACTTGTCCAAATTGATTCTCCAAGTGCTGAACATTAGAATTCGTCTCGTGCTGATGTTGGAGCACTGTTTCAATTTTTGCCCCCATCGAGGTCACAGTGCTAGTCATAGTCGTTATGCTCTGCATGATAGTGTTGAGTATGTCATTACCGGGCATAGGCGGGCTTGCATTTTGACATTGGGATCTATACGCGTACGGTTGCTGATTACCATATGGATTGAACTGTTGTTGGTAGGGATTGAACTCCTAGTTATCATGGCCATGGGGAGGATATTGATGATTTCCGTACCTCAGATTGGTGTGATCCCTCCACCCTGGGTTGTAGGTGTTTGAGTATGGGACATATCTCGGCCTCTGTGGATCAAAACCTCTTGCAGCGTTTACTGCAGCTGCATGTTCAGGAAGTCTTGGGCACTCGTCAGTGGGGTGCAACGGATCATGACAGATTATGCAGGGCTTAACTGGCCTTGCTGCACTTGAAGTTGGGTGATACCCCCTCTCTGGAGTAAATGCGTAGGAGTATGGGTCATATCGCGGCTCCTGCCGGACTTGGGGAAATCTCTCCATCTCTGAATCAAGATCTAAAAAGAAAAAAAAAACAAAATCAGTAGCACGAGTGTGGACCGTAAGATAGGTCCACACAAAAGTTGACACACAAACAAACACCAAGAAAAATTAAAACTTGCCTCCCTGGCAACGGCGCCAATTTGATAGACGCTGTCGAGGCACCTAAACAAAATAATCCTAAACAAACCTAAACAAGTAGCAAAGGCAAGCAAGGGTCGAATCCCACAGGGAGGAAGTAATCTTTCAGAGTGCAAATTAGTGTGTCAAAGTAACAAAGGGGGGAATTGGTTGATTATTGTGAAACAAGTAAACAAAACAAAGTAAACAAAACAAAATGTTGAAATCAATTGGGGAAAAAACACTTAGCCAAACAAATATCCACCATTCATATGATTGATTGGTCCTAGGTTATCTCTATTCCTTCCTTTGATTATTCCTGTCCCTATTCTGAATTAGTTACCAGTCCTACCAGTCCAGGCAACCCTAACTATTAAACAATCCCTACCAACCTTCAAGATTTAATTCAATAGCAGCAAGAAGCATATGAATTAACCAGGATACATGCAACACCATGACCCGCGGTATTTAACATATAATCAAATCTCTTTCATAATAAACTAGTCCTACCAGTCCTAGAATATCATGGATGCTACAACAGATAAGGAATCTCAACCCGAAATATCCAAACCCTAGCAATACACAATTACTAATATCAACTAGGTGATCAATCCAGTCAAATCAATAATAATCAATAGGAATATGCTCAAGAGAAAAGATAGAATCCAAAGGAACAGGGAATAGAGTTGTAACCTCACAATCAAATCATACGAAAGGCTTCAATTGTCGGACTAAGCAAAAGGGTGCTTAGCTCCTCATAGTTCTTGGAAACAAATAAACTTCAAAGGAAAAAAATGTTGAATGGAAACAACGTTGAATGAATAATAAGTCTGCTAGAGGAACTAGGTTAAATAGTCTAACCCTAAACTAAAGTGAAAAGATAACGGAAATGATCTAAAAGGAAATAAAATATAAAGTATGAAATAATAAAAGAAAAGAAAAATCGGAATAAAATAAAGAAACTTCGGACGAAAATTCCGGAGTGGGACTCCGGGCGAAAATTCCGGAGTGGGACTCCGGGTTCGCTGCCGTGCCATTCCGCGATCGCGGAAGTAATTCCGCGGTCGCGGAAATTAAAACTCTGCTCTCGACTTGTGCTCGCTGATGGGATTTTCCGCGGTCGCGGAATATTTTCCGTGGTCGCAGAAAATGGCTTTTCTGGCTCGTTCGTCTCGAATTCTCCGCGATCGGCTTTCAAACTCGCCCGCGGTCGCCCTTGGTCGCGGATCCTCCTTTCTTCTCCTTCTTGTGGCTCTTTCTTCTACTCTTCCTTGGTCTCCTCAAGTGGTCTACTCCTCATCTTCTAGATATCTTCGTTTAAGCTCCTCCAAACCACCAATTCCACACTTCTTCTCCTCAACTCCATACTCCACAGTTGTGTTCTAAACCCATACAAATGGCACTCAAAACACCGGTAACAACTCCTAGATAAGCACTACAAAGTAGAGCTGATCATTAGGCTACCATGTGGCATCAAATTTCGTTCCTC
This sequence comes from Rheum nobile, assembly GCA_027886185.1. Lineage (NCBI taxonomy): Eukaryota > Viridiplantae > Streptophyta > Magnoliopsida > Caryophyllales > Polygonaceae > Rheum > Rheum nobile. Next base: position 1,871,053 of record WOAB01000485.1, read on the forward strand.
CATATGAAAAGAAAGGACAAAATCTTCCTCGGGTATGTCATCTGGCTGGCCAGATGGAGGTTTCATCAGTGACAACACAAATGAATCTTCAGGAATTGAAGCATAAATCTTCACACCCAAAAGTAAAATATATTCATCAGTGGTGTTTTCTATTGTGAATGACGCCACGTCAACCTCGTTCACAGGAACTGATTGAGGCTTTCCTCCAACAAATGGAAACGGCACAGACACCATGACAGGACCCTCCTCAGTAGGAGTGGAAGTTGTGACTGAAGGAACATCGATGAAGCCAACCTCTCCCTTGTCTACAATGGTGGAGTATTCATCATCCATACCTATTTGCCACTCAATTAAAATCCAACAGAAGTTTGTGAGTCCACAAGAAAAGAACACAGCCACACGAGCTGCTCTAAGGAGATGAAAGAGATAAAGAGTAGAAAGAGATGGGTGAGATGAAGTAAAACAAAGAGAGAGTAGGACTGGAAGCATGTACAGTTGGGATAGTCAAACAACATACACTCCAATAAGATGGGTTAGATGAAGTGCCATTAAGATCTTTGTAAAGTAAGATCTCTGCGAAGTAAAACAATCTGAATACGGTCATGTTTGTCAGTCATAGACTATTACTCTGTGAAAATAGGATAAACAATATGTCACAATACACTAGTGGAAAAACACTTTTTGAGGCTCTCTTTTAGAGGCGTACATAGTTCAAAACGCCTCAACAACGACTTAGGCAATCACTTTTTTTGGTTTTTGAGGCGGATAATTAATTTATACGCCTCAAAAACATCTTTTGAGGCGGGCAAATTAATATACGCCTCAACAAGTATCCGAAAAAACATTTCCCGCTAAAGTTTTAGAGGCGGGCCAGGGTAAGGCCCGCCTCTAATGCTAACTAATTGAGGCGGGCCAAGTAGCCCACCTCAATTAAAGCTTGTTGAGGCAGGCCTCTTAAAGCCCGCCTCAACAAGTATGTCCAATAGAGGCGGGCATGTAAGGCCCGCCTCTATTAGACCATTACTCGGTCGAGTCGTAATACTTATAGAGGCGGGCGTGTTAGGCCCGCCTCTATAAGCTCAACCCTAATTAAAAAAAAAAACAGCTGCGCACGCCTTCATTTTCCTCCGTCTTCGCCGAGCTCCGTCTTCCCGAGCTCCGACTTCATCTCCCTTCGCCGAGCTCCCTCTAATACTCCCTTCAACAAGTATCAACAACGCACTCGAGGTTTCACCAAAACGAGCTCCCTTCAACTGCGGGTAATCACAGTTTTAATTTGTTTCTGTGCACCTGTTTTGGATATGAGAGTTGGTGGTTTCTTGTACTGTAATGACTTTTTTTGTTACTTTGAGATTTGAAGTGTAAGTTTGTATGATTCGTGTTGTTTTCCATTGCTTTCTACCAACCTTATGTTTCTATAATGATGCTTTCTGCAAGTCTAGTCAATGTGTAAGTGAGCAATTTATCCAATCATTTTTGGCTTGTGTGTTATTTAGTCTGAGTTGGTGGTATCTATCCGGCAAAACTAAGCTGGGAGATAAGATCTAATTGCATCTCTCACAATATACTATGTGATTTGAACAGTAGCAGGAGGACTAGGTATTTCATTATCATTAAGGTTATAAGGCTCTGAATTACATATTCAAGATAGCTCTGGAATTGAAGTGAAATTTGGTGGCAGTTGAACTATATGCTAAATGACATTGAGCTTTTGCTTCATGCTAGCTAGGTCTGCTTATGAGCAGCAAGCATTCTGTGATGCATTCCATGGGGATGAAACTGGTTGGCGTCATTGTGATGTCTGTGGCAAGGTAGAAATTGTCATTATATACATAAATTCTTTTGACATTCTCCTCCGTCTTCGCCGAGCTCCGACTTCATCTCCCTTCGCCGAGCTCCCTCTAATACTCCTTTCAACAAGTATCAACAACGCACTCGAGGTTTCACCAAAACGAGCTCCCTTCAACGCACTCGAAGCCAAGTCAGGTATTAATATTTTAGATTTCTACCCTAATTCCTTAGGCCCTTGGCGGGATAGAATTCATAATTTAGGCCCTTGGCGGGATAGTTGAGTTTGTATTTTTTCTTGCTTGGTTGCGTATTATTATCTATTTAGGCCCTTGGCGGGATAGTTACTAGAAATTAGTATTTAATCTTCCTTGCATGTTATTTTGCATGTATTACTAGAAATGAGTCATCCTTGGATGTACGGTGACCATACTACGACACAATACTTGAGTGGGGTTGAGGAGTTCATTAGATGTGCTTTAGCATACCAACGGAGTACGAAAGCCGAAAAAATCTATTGTCCATGCTGTGATTGTAAGAATATAAGGCGGTTAGATGATATTGATGAGATTGAGGATCATTTATTTCGTCGTGGTTTCAAACAAGATTACCATGTTTGGTTTTGGCATGGTGAGAAAATACCTGATCGTCCAAGTTCTAGTGTCAATGAGTTTGATGTTCGGGTAGACATTGATGATAGTGATGATGATATTGCTGAGAATAATGAGATGGATGATGATGATGACCAAGAAGATGATGAAATAAATGGGATGATGGATGGGGTGAGAGATCACTTGAACGAACGACCTCAGATGTTCGAACAGATATCAAAGGCTGCAGAGACTCCCTTGTATCCCGGGTGTACAAAATTTAGCAAGTTAGAGGGTGTGTCAATACTTTACAACTTGAAATGTGCTTCTGGTTGGACTGATGGAAGTTTCAACACCTTATTGGAATGGTTAGGTGAATTTTTACCAGAAGGCAATGAGATGCCTATCTCTACTTATTATGCCAGGAAATTGATGTGTCCCTTAGGCTTAGAGGCCATCAAGATAGATGCTTGCCCAAATGATTGTATGCTTTACAGAAATGAACATGAAAATTTGGATGAGTGTCCAAAGTGCGGTGCATCTCGTTACAAGCGTAAATGGGTAAATTCGGCTAAGAGGGGCCCATCAGCTAAGGTTATGTGGTATCTTCCGATAATACCTAGGTTTCAGCGTTTGTTTTCGATAAAGAAGGAAGGAAAAAGTCTGAGGTGGCATACGGAAGGGAGGAAGAAAGATGGACTCTTTAGACATCCTGCTGATTCTCCGCAATGGAGAAATATTGATAAGAAATATTCTGAATTTGGTGAGGAGGTTAGGAATCTGAGACTTGCTTTATGTACAGATGGTGTGAATCCGTATGGCACTCTAAGCGGTCAACATAGCACATGGCCGGTTCTTCTAGCGATTTATAATCTTCCTCAGTGGTTGTGTATGAAGCGCAAGTATATCATGTTATCACTCCTCATCTTCGGGCCTAAGCAACCTGGGAATGACATAGATGTGTATCTGGCTCCACTTGTTGATGATTTGAAATTACTGTGGAATGAAGGTGTTCCAATGTTCGATGCATACACCAACTCAAACTTTACCTTACGAGCTATGATTTTTTGTACCATAAATGATTTCCCGGCATATGGAAACTTGTCTGAGTACAAAACCAAAGGAGAACAAGCATGCCCTATATGTGAAGAAGACATGAAACCCGCCTACTTGAAAAATTACAGGAAAAATGTGTATCTAGAGTACCAGAAGTTCCTTAGTCGATATCACCCTTACCGTAAAAAGAAGAAGGAGTTCAATGGGTACACCGAGGAAGGAGTAGCTCGTACACCTTTAACAGGATCACAAGTTTATGAACGGATTAAAAATGTTGACACCAAATACGGCAAGGGCTTCAAGTCCGTCTCTAAAAAGGGTGTTTTATGGAAGAAAGTGTCTATATTATGGGATCTTCCTTATTGGAAAAATTTGTCGGTTAGGCATTGTCTCGATGTGATGCACATTGAAAAAAATGTTTGTGATGCTATAATTGGGACTTTGCTAAATATACCCGAAAAGACGAAAGACAATCAGAAAGTTTGTTTTGATATGAAAGAGAGGAATATTTGACCAGATTTGTGGCCCGTGGTAAAACCGGATGGTAAAAAGACTTTTCTGCCTCCGGCGTGTTACACAATGTCAAGAAAGGAGAAAAAGGTGTTTTGTGAGTGCTTACATGGCATTAAGGTTCCATCGGGATATTCATCAAATGTAAAACGTCTAGTTTCTCTTTCGGACCTTCGGTTGATTGGTATGAAGTCTCATGATTGTCATGTATTGATTAATGTTTTCTTGCCGATCGCACTTCGTGGGATATTTCCGAAACACGTGAGACATGTTATAACAAAACTTTGCGTGTTTTTCAGTTCCATATGTGCTAAGGTTATTGATCCGGAAATATTGGATGCTCTCCACATTGATATTGTTGAAACTTTGTGTCGATTTGAAATGTACTTTCCTCCATCTTTCTTTGACATAATCGTGCACTTAATTGTTCATTTGGTTCGAGAAATCAAGTTATGTGGTCCGGTGTTCTTAAGATGGATGTATCCTTTTGAGAGATTTTTTGGCAGTTTAAAGGACAAAGCAAAGAATCGGGCGAATCCAGAGGGTAGTATCATTCGTGGAGTCCTTCATGAAGAGATATCTCAATACGCAGCTGAGTTTTTGTCAAGGCTTCATCCAATAGGTCTTCCAAAATCTCGTCATGTAGGGAGGCTTGAAGGAGAGGGAGTAATTGGTAAAAATGTGATATCTCCTCCATCTGAAAGGAAGATTAAGGCACATCTTTGTGTGTTGTAGCATCTTACAGAGGTCAATCCTTACATAGAAAAGAATTGCCTTGAATTGCAACACAATAATGCTAAATTGAATGAAAGAGCTTTGATGCGGGAACATAATCGTACATTTGTTGATTGGTTTAAGAAGGAAGTAGCTGAGGAACTAATGAAAGAACATGACGTTTCTGATACGGTCAAGTGGTTATCTCGAGGTCCTCGACTATGTGTTCGGTCTTACGAAGGGTATGATATCAATGGGTTCACATTCTACACTAGAAGACAAGATGAAAAGAGTGTGGTGCAGAATAGTGGAGTGAAGGTAGTTGCATCATCTAGGGTCTATGCGAGCGCTAAGGACAAAAGACCGGTTGATGCGACACAATCGTATTATGGTGTTATCGACAAAATATGGGATCTTGATTATAACAATTTTACAATCCCTTTTTTCCGGTGCAAGTGGGTCAACAACCCTAACGGGGTGAAGCAAGATGAAATTTATCCGGGTTTGACATTGGTAAACTTTGACCGATTAAGTGATAGTGACGAGCCATTCATCCTAGCATCACAAGATAAGCAGATTTTTTATGTGGTAGACAATGTTGATCCTAGATGGCGTACAGTTGCCCAAGGCAAAAGACATATTCTGGGTATTGATGATGTTGTGGATGAAGATGAGTATGATGACACACCCTTGTTATCAACTGTTGTTCAACCATTACCGGAGGAGGAAGATACAAATAATACTAATCATATCCGTACAGATCATAGGGAAGGAATATGGGTTACAAATCATAAATGAATAAGATGAGGTAATTTATTGACAAGTAGATTTAATTGCATTATAAATTGTCTTCCTTGGATTTTTTTGTGTGATATGTACTCATATGCTTTTTTTGTGTGCTTGTTGCAGGAATTCTAGCCACTATGTCTAACGAAAGTGGAAATGCTATTCTCCCTACCCAAGGTGATCATGAATCACAAGGTGTTAGCGCGATTACACAGATCACTAAAGGGCGTGGTCCGTCAAAAGGAGTTCAAGTAAAAAAGCCTATGCACCTTGAGTTTAATGAGTTTAATGTCCCTGATGGCGAGTGGTCGAAAGAATACGGAAAGCAAGTTGGGAGTTGTGCTCAAAGAATTAATATTAACGAGAAAGAATACCGAAAGATAGATGAGCAGACGAGGCAAGGGTTTTGGGAGGAGACCAAGGTATAATGACATTTTAAATTGTTTTAAATATATACTATATTAACAATTAATCTAACTTATTATAAAAATCCACAGCTTATGTTCCACATCATTGAGGATGTAGATAAATCAAGGGAAAAATACTTTCATTCTTGTATGGCAAAACGATTTAGAGATTTCAAGAGCAAGTTGGTGCGTCGATGGATAACTAAGAAGCAAAAGCCATCGAAATATCCTACAAACAAGATGCCTTGGGAAATCTACCACCACATTACAGAGGTTGATTGGTCAGTTTATCTTAAAGAATATTACAAGCCGGAGTCATTGGTAATAATGCTATTTCTTTTTACTATTAAAGATTTCTAGTCAGCGGAAATCGTTGTTTATAAATCTATATGCCTTTTGACAGACTCGTAGTGAGAAAGCAAGGGCAAGTGCACTATTAAACAAGAATCCTCATCTCACCGGCCAGGCGGGTTATATTAGAAAACGACCCGAGTGGATAAAAGAAGGACAACTCCCATCGGAAGCAGCTTTATCTCTGTCAAGTAGCTCCTCAGTGAACTCATCGGTTCCTAGAGCTAGAAAATATAGATCAAAGGAGTGGGTTTTGGCTCATCAAGTTCGAAGTAAGGATGGAAAGTGGGAAGTTAACCCGAACGATAAGGAAGCCGTAGAAATTGCAAGAAAAGTTATAAGTAGTGCTTTTTTAATGAATAATTACTTAAATTGACTTGGAAATATGAACTAATTTATACTTTTCTAATTGGCATTATAGGAGGAGTATATCGAAGAAGAAGAAAAAGGAAACCTTACTTTCGAGGATGATGAGGATGCCCTCACCAAAGCTATTGGGAAAAAATATCATCGTGGCCGTGTCAAGGCAATAGGTGGAAATGTTGGTTATAGAGTTGCTTTCGGTCCAAGAGAACGACGGAGAAGATGTTCTAGTGAAGCTTCATCAGATCTGATCGAATCGATCAGAGCTGAAATTAGAAAGGAGTTTGAAGGTGAATTAGATAAAAGGGTGGCTGAGGCCCTCCAAAAGCAACTACGCTCCATGTTACATATAAATCAACCAAACTCCACTTCTACTCCCGTTCTTGAACTTAATGTTAATGTTTCCTATACCACTCGTCCTGATTCCACACCGCAACCACGTGAGCTAAAGGTATGATTGAGTTTGAGTATTGTCATGAACTCTTCATGCTAAGACCTCTTATAACATGAATTAAAATTCCATGCCGCAACCTTAGTCTTGCATTTTTCATTTTACTTTATATGCAGGAAAGGACTCCATGCCATCTTGCCCTTGAGGGTAAAGATTCTGGTAGCAAATTGCTCGTAGCGGATGGTATGGTACAACCCTCAAACGGTGCATCGTCCCAACACTTTACACCAATGAAGCCTGATCACTACAAAGTCCAAGTTGATTTTTTTTATGATGGACATAATGATGATAATCTTCCGGTACCTACGGGTGATGGTTTCACTAACTTAGGCGGTGCTCAGGGTAGTTTCGTGCAATGGCCGATCCGCTTAGTGATTTTCGAAGACGACGAGGTAAGACCTTTGTGCTCAATAATAATGTACACCACATTACTCACTCTTGCTCATCTATAATTCTATATATAGGACTATACTCCACGCCCAACAAAGAAGTCCAAGTCATTTCTCTCTAAAAAGGTGGATGACAGCGCCAAAAATACAAAGGTAAGACCTTTGTGCTCAATAATACAAATGTTACTTCATTATTAATTTTTGGAAATTTCATGTCCAAATAACTCTTAAGTCTCAGTCCAACAAAGAGGCGGTTGGTAGCTGTGATCGTAAAACGGAAGAATCAGCCGCCAAAAGGAAGAAAGCAGAAAACAAAGAAATTCAAGGTCATGGCCAGTCATGCAAATACTTGCATTTTATTATGTCTTCGGCGCCGGGTGGTATATATGATAGTACTCCCATCATTATGGATGCCTCGGTTTGGAATTATGTGAGAGATCAAGAAACATACATCACTGCATCCGATGTAGAAGAGTTCCTTAAGGGGGCGTGCTTAAACATTTCTGTGATTCAAGTCTACATGATGTAAATGTTTTGATCAGTCTTTATCTTTTAATTGTCAACTATCATTCTTAATCGTTTTTTCTTTAATCATTTTTACATTACCATTCATAATCGTTTAATCAAATAGCTTTAAATGTGCAGGTATTTATTGGACAATCACACATATGCATTTGAAAATTCTCGAAATGGGTTCATTTGTCCTGAGATGGTGTCAAGCACTAGAATCAGGGCCGATCCAACTGTTCCAGCAAATTACTTGCAACGTGTGTTCAATGCTGAAACTGCTAAGAATACGATTAAAGATTCTAACAGTGCCAAATTGTTTTTGCTCCCATATAATCAAGAGTAAGTGTTTTCAATAAGTTTCATATATAATTAGTATTGTAAGCAATCATTAATATTTATCAATTTACTTTTAAATGATGCAGCAATCATTGAATTCTGTACGTGATAGACCTATTTAGAGCACAGGTCTATCTTTTCGATTCTCTAAAAGGTCAAGGCAACAGAACGACTGATGCATCTGGAATCATGAATTTGTAAGTTATTTTGCTTACGAATTAGTTTTTTTTGGAATATTAACAATATCAGTTTGATGAGTGTATTATGTTGATTTTCTAGGGCATTTCAAGTGTATAAGTATCAAGGTGGGAAGTGCGAGAAATTAATAGGAAAACGTAAGACGTTGAGAGTCTGCAATATAGAGGTACATATAGCATTTTATACGCTTTAGGTTTGTTTATTTATAATCAAAGGCCTTGTATCTAAGACAGCCCCCTTATGTTGTGTAATTAGTGCGCTCAACAAAGCGGCGGAACCGAGTGTGGCTATTATGTCATGAAGTTCATGTTAGATATAGTCACGGGACTCTATGACGCTAATGACCGACTAGATAAGGTATGTAACTTAACTAACTATATATTGATAGTATTTGTGTTTTTTGTCAATAATTTCTGTGTTTTTTATGAAGCTATATCCTAAGAGGAAGACATCGTATACTTATGAAGAAATGAATGTTGTTCGTGAGCAATGGGCACAGTATTTTACATCGAAGTATTTATTATCGGATTGAACTTGTTTTTACTTGTCATATAAACTGTTGTTGAGAACCTGACTGTACTCTGATGAAATCTGTTGTTGGTTGTATATTATTCTGTGAATAAAAGCAGGAACCTATTCTGCAATGTGTGTATGGTGCATCATAAATCCAAAAAACATCCAAAAGAAAAGAAGGGACTTATAGAGGCGGACTTGTATGTCCGCCTCTATAAGTACATAGACGCTGACTCGGCCGAGTTCTGGGCCGAGTCAGCGTCTACTTGTTGAGGCGAGCTTCGGAGGCCCGCCTCAATAAGGTCCTTTTAGAGGCGTAAAATGCCCGCCTCAAAAGTGTCCCTACTTGTTGCAGCCCCCTTAGTTGAAGCGAACGGTGTTTGCCTCAATAAGTGTCCAAAGGCCCGCCTCTATAAGGATTTTTTCCACTAGTGATAACAATTTACAATGTCACGGTTTTGAAATCACCAGTACTACGAGTGGCACCATGTACCTAAAAATACTCAAACATGGAGCATTTTCTAATTAAGATATTTGTAAAGTAGATTGGTGAGATGAAGTGCAATTAATATCTATGTAAAGTAAAATTGTCAAAGAGGCAGAGCATCGGGAAAGGGAGATCCAATTAAGACATCTTGTATTTATTGGATCTCTGAGATGAACTATCCATCTTCTGAGTAGAACTATTCAGTCAGATGTCACACGTCCTACCCAAATTAGGAAATAGGCAAGTATGTAATATGGTTTAATGACTAAAAACTTTTAGTTGTAGTTATGAAATTATTCTATGAATATTTGGTATGACATATATCCAATTTAAACGCTGCAGTTATGACAGTTTTATTATTAAGTATGACAATTGTTTTACTAAGGCCGACAAGAACTTTCTATTATAGCAGGTAAAAAACCTTCTGAATATTTGTCTACTTCAGAAAACTACCAGTTCATCTGGTTAACAAAAATCTTGTGAATCAATTCTTTACTTCAGAAAACTACCAGTTCATCTGGTCGCTTGGGTAGCTTCGGTTTTACATTTGCTCCCTTCTGAATATTTGGTTTTACATAATTTAGCCCTAACCCTAACCCTAACTTGGAAAACCGCTTGTGAATCAATCTGCTGAGTTCAACAGTTCTTCGGGTTCATCTGCTGAGGTTCAACACTTCTGTTACACAGTTAATCGCCAATCGCCAATCTCCAATCGCCATTCCTGTTTAACAGTTACACAGTTCGCCATTCCTGAGGTTCAACACGTCTGCAGAATGGGAGGGAGAATGAGGGGAGGGAGAATGTGTTTGGATCTTTCACTTTCAACTGTTCATTCACCGGCCGGCGGGATGGAGGAAGGCGGGATGGCCGGGAAATGGGAGGGAAGTGGGCGGGAGAAATGAAGAAAGGGGCGGGATAAAATTTGGGGTTTTGGAGGGAAATATTAAAAAATGATATTTTCCTATTTTGTGCTTTTTGTTTCCTTTTTCTTTTCATGATTTTTTTTGCTTTTACTTAATTTATGAATTAAAAGAAAAAATTTAATATTTTGCAAAAAAACCCCAAATGGTGTATATATGCAAAAAAAAAGTCAAAGTGATATTTTTGCAAGTCACTAATGCATTTGGGGTATTCCTGCAAATCGGTGTTAAGAATTCCTATTAAGGAATATAAACCCTAAAGAAGAAAATGTGAACCCATTTACAAAAAAATAAAATATCCAAAAAAATTAACACATAATTAAAAGTTTCTACATATAGGATCTTAACCTATGCCCTAAGGGCATAGGTTAGAAAAATCGTTAATATAAATATATATCTTGTAGTGGAAATATTATACATGAAAATATCAATAAATAAATTTTATTTAATCTCTTCTCTTTCCTAATCTCTTACTTTATCTCTTTTCTTTCTCTATTGTTTGCATCTTTCTAAAACTCTTCCTCTCTCCTTATCTCTCTTTCTGTCATATTCTCTTCTCTATCTCTCTAATTCATCTTGTTAGTGTCAAGTCCTTGGTTGAGACATTACAATTGGTATCAGAGCCCTATGATTCTTGGCCATTCGATTTTTCTTCTTCCAATTTCCGTTCAATCCAAAAAGCCCAAATTTGACTTAAATTGATCGAGATGATGACTTTTGAGGAAAGAGACGAAGAGATTGAGCGTTTTCTCATGGATTGGAGGCCCAAAGTGAATAGCCACTTTGATGACATCCGAGAATCTTTTTGACCAATTTCATTCAAATCGACCAAATTACAAAAGACTGAGCATGCGATCAAGGCGGGGAGATAGGTTGCACATTCGAAGGAGTACAAACCCACACCAAGATCTTGAAGTTGCGACGCGAAAGAGAGAGAACCGATACCAATCGTATAACACCCCGGATTTATAATCATTTATAAGGATTATAGTGTTACCCATGTCAAAAAGAGTTCTTCCTTTTCAGGGTTCAATTGAGGACAAAGAACTATGAAGTTAAGCGTGCTAGGGCGAGACTAGTACCAAATGGGTTACCTCCTGAGACGTCCCCGGGTTGGCATGAGATGACGCTTATAAGGCTTCGGGCTTTAATAATGGTATCAGAGCTAACTCTTGGTTACGAGTGGACTTGGCCTGGATGGCGGTCACTCGACCCATAGGGCGGTCTTTGGGACTTGACGAGTGCGTCAAATGTTTAAGTATGGGTGATTGTAACACCCCAGATTTGTAATCCTTTATAAGGATTCGAGTGCTACATATGTCAACAAAATCTCTTCCTTTTCAGGTTTCAAGTGAGGAAAAAGAACTCTAAAGATAAGTGTGCAAGGACGAGAGTAGTACCAGGATGGATGACCTCATGGGAAGTCTCTGAGTTGGCATGTGAAGACGCTTCTAAGGCCTCGGGCCTTAATAAACCTCATAGGAAGCCCCCGGGTTGGCATGGATGGCGCTTCTAAGGCCTCAGGTCCTGTAAATAGTATCAGACCTGACTCCGGGTTACGAGTAACTTGGCCTTGAGAGCAGTCGCTCGACCTAGAGGGCGGTCTTTGGGCCTTGACGAGGTCGTCAAGTGTTCAAGTGATGGTGATTGTAACACCCCAAATTTGTGATCCCTTATAAGGATTAAAAGTGTAGCCCATGTCAATAAGAGCTCTTCTTTTTCAAGGTTCAAGTAAGGACAAAGAACTCTGAAGTTAAGCGTGCTAGGGCGGGAGTAGTACCATGCCAAGGATGTGTGACCTCTTGGAACTCCTCGGGTTGGCATGGAATGACGCTTCTAAGGCCACGGGACTTACAAATGTTATCAGAGCCGACTTTGGATTACGAGTGGACTTGTCCTTGAGGGCGGTCGCTTGACCCAGAGGGCGGTCTTTGGGCCTTGACGACATCGTCAAGGGTTTAGTGGAGGTTATTGTAACGCCCCAGATTTGTAATCCTTTATAAGGAATAGAGTGCTACTCATGTAAATAAGAGCTCTTCCTTTTCAGGGTTCAAGTGAGGACAAAGAACTCTAAAGTTAAGCGTGCCAGGACGGGAGTAGTACCAAGATGGGTGACCTTTTGGGAAGTTCCCGGGTTGGCATAGGTTGACACATCGAAATTTCCCCTAGGCATTTCATCGAGCAGGTCGTATGCATCCAAAGAGGACTCCTTATCCACCTAGAAATCATAGCTAGGAATGATTTCACGGGTTGACTCCTCGACCGACTCCTTATCAACTTCCAACTTCTCTGATGTCTGATCAGTGCTCCTTTGCGGTTCGAGCTCTTTGAGTCCTTTATTAGAAAAAAACAAGGACTTCGAGTTCTTCCATCTTTCTTCTTCGGAGCGGGGGTCGGTTGGAGCGGGGCCGGTTGAAGCAAATTTTTTTTGGGGGGGGGGGGGGGGTTCTAGGGCCGGCGAAGGCGCCTCCCTGGGAACGTTTTATTACTCCAGTAGTTTCTTACTATATATGGGAATTGAATTGCATTTGACATACAACAATAATGAATCCACACAGGCGAGAGAGTATGTAGAGAAAGAATTGGCTTCACAAGTGGGAGCTGCCAAGAACAACCAATGTAGCACGGAAACAGAAACGGGAAACGGAAAACGGAAACGGCATGACACCAGGAAGCGGCAAACCCAAAAATATAGAAAATGGAAACGTCGATATAAATTATATATCATTTTAAAGCTCTTGTAAAGATGAATACAATGACATTAATAAGGGAGACATAAATGATAATCAAGTGGCATAGAAATGGTTTATAACAAAACATTAGAAAAATAAGCAAACTCTAGTATTCTTGACAATAAAGAGGTACAAACCAAATGAAAATTAACAAAGCAATAGTTCAACATTAACCATATAAAGATAAGTATTTTCCATACAAAAAAAAACTACAACTGCAAACTAACTATACACAAAGCACTCAACCAATTTTTTTTAATGAGACTTGGGATATATGAGAAATTAAAGCCTATTAATAACCCTTCTATAAGTACAGGGTACTTAATTTCACAAATGCCCATTTTCAAAATCTTGAAAATCCCTGCAAAGATCCTTCTCTTGATCATCCCTCTCATATGAAAATTGAAACTAAAATCATTTTATGTTAGGATACAATTCCGTTGTCCACACCAGTAATGTCGTGTACAAAAAAAGTATTTATGTACAAAGAAGTGTTACAACGTATTTGATGCACTTATGTCATCTCCATGTAAATTTGTAGGTACGGATCGAAGACCTTCTAATTTAGATAAAAAAATAAAAGGTCATCACTTATGGCTTAGTGGTATGGTATAATTTCTAATCTAAGTGTTTGGGTAAAAACAATTAAGTTCATGGGTAAAGGCTATGATAAATAGATTGATCGTACAAAGTACTGGTATTGTTATTCAACCAAAAAAAAAATCACATCAAATAGCTTTATTATAGAGAAATAGCAACCAATACCCCAAATCATATATGGCTTTGCAATTCTATCCTAGTACTTTTGTTTTTTGCAAAACTACACCTTTGACTATTTTTTTTCCTTGTTATTTGCAAATATACCCCACAAATAAAAAGGTAAATTGAAAATATTAATATGATATAACAATAAAATAATAATAATAATTAAAAAAAAATTAAACTTAAATAAAATTTGAAAATTCAAAATCAGAAATTTTCATTTTGTTTTCCTGATTTCTCTTTCAATTTTATTTTTTATTTATTTCGGTCTCAAATTCTTCTATCCAAAATCTCCATTTGCTTTAGAAACCCAATTAGTTGTTAGAACCCTAAAACTTCTCCCTCTTCTCAAAATCTGGAGATGGTGTCGCGAACCACGACCTCCAATTCGGTGTCCCTGCCGCCGGCGCCGGAGTGTTGAAACCCCACCACTTCAGAGGGGTGAGGAAGAGACCCTGGGGCCGCTACGCCGCCGAGATCAGGGATCCCGGATTATGGCTACCAGAAATCACAGTTGACATGTACAAGGTGAACGAAAATCCAGAAGCTCGAAAGGTGATTGGTCTGCCTGGAAATCACCGTCGAGTGAATGAAGCCCCTCGTCAAGGGTTTCAAGTGGAACCCCAACAGCAACAGGTGGGTGTGGGTGTGACTATGAATGTGAACCCCACCAGTACAAATCTTCTGGAAGCTCCAGCGATGGCAGCTTTACAATCGTCATCAATTGTGGCAGTGCCCACACCCACCTCAGCTGCGAGTTTGAGGTTAAGAAGAAGAGGGGCATGCCAAGGAAGTATGGGCCAGGTGCTACACTGACAGCTGCTTTATCACCCATGCCTATTTCAGCCTCTATTCCACTTTCTGGTGGTGGCGCTGCTGCTGCTGGTGGAGGTGACTTTTCTGCCTAGAAACAACACCACACTTCCACTAAGCTCAAGCCTTTTCAGCCCATAAAGAAGGCCCAGCTTCAAGGCATTGGTATAATTTGTTTCTGCCCCCTAATGTTAATTCATGATTCTCATTTCTCAGTGTGGTTGCTTATATTGAAGAGAAATTTGTCTTCTGGAACTGTTTCTGTAGTTATTACTATGGTTAGAGTATGAGATTTGAGGCTAAAAGGTGTGTGGTAATCACTCGACGGTGATTTGAGGCTAAAAGGCTAAAAGGCTGTTGGGGTTCCACTTGAAACCCGAGGTTCAGATCCAGCGGTGGATGATTTGGTGCTCTTGCTACATTGTTTCTAATTCCTCCTCCTCTCTGAGATTAATTGTGTGAAGCAATATGATGGGTTCCTCTAGATCGATTGTGGAGAATGCCAGATTCTTCAGATAGGAGTGGTAGCAAAATTGTGGTTTTGGTTAATTTCAGAGTTTCACACACAAGTTTGAGATTTGGATTGATGAATGGCTTTGTGTTTCAGGTATCTTTGATGAGGTAAACATTCATATCAGAAATGAAGCAATGCATTGGTTGCTAAAGTGAACTTTGGCTATTGTTTTGCATCTCCTTTCTCCCTGATCTCGTTTTATGTTCTTTGGAATGCATTAGGTAATTTAATTAGAAGTCCTTATCTATGATATCTTGCTGCATTCAACATAGTGGTTATTTACTAAAGTTCCTTATGTTATCAGTTTCTATCTCAATTTTTGGGAATCTAATCTTATCTATCTCGTTATTTATGTCAGGTGAATGACTTTGTCTTTGTATTGGCTGAAGAAAATAAGCGGCTTGTTGCACACTTGGAAGATATGTATGAAGATTTGCAAGGGAGCAACATGGTTGTCGGGAGGGAGGGTGCTACTGGTTGGGCTTTGGGGGGGTGGGGTAGAGGCACAGAAGACGTTGGTTTTTCTGCTGACACAAAGGCTAGTTCTTTTGGCTACTGGCTAACTGTCTATTTTTTAATGTTGTATAGGTGACAGGATACTATGCAGAGTATAATACTGTCTTATTTCTCTAGTACTCTAGGGTCTTCAATATTGTAAAGGCATTTTAGTTGCAAAGAGAATTATTTTGTTTTGCTTCAATGTTGTAATCACTCGTTAATGAAGTAATTAAATGTATAGAATTATCCTGTCATATATTAAAAACTATCTTGTTAGCAATACTCATCCGTTAAAATAATTACCGCTAAAATAATTACAAACTTGAAACATAATATTTCATTGAATTAAAAAAAAATCAGTGACAATAACTTGTTTTACTTATGTCGATAGACAAATTATCACTTGGTGACAAGAGATGTAAGGTTTTAAATAATATTACCCAGGTTGACAGGATAATTTTTAGTTTATGACAGGGGCTTTAAGGTTCAAAGTTTTAGTTATAGCGTTTGTGACTTTTCGTCAAACATATCCTGCTTCCTATTTTATTTAAAATAATTTTCAAATGTAATACCAAAATTTCAAAGTATAAGAAATAGCGTTAGTGTTTCTGTTATACGTACTTACGTAGATAGTTATATAATTATACTATGTCATTATTTCTTACCTTCACCGAACAACGATAAACTATTAACAGGGTAACATGCATGATACATGAAACCAAATCATAGGTGGATAATTACATCATAAGAGTTATGCCCAACACAACACAACAATACTCATCTCATTGTACTACATACATTACATACTTGATACATATTCTTATGTAAAATATTTTTCTATACTTTCCATTAGAGAAAGATGAATTTTAAGATTGAAAAGGTTTAAGTAATTCAGTCGTGAAGTATTGTGACAAACTGCAATGGTCAAGTGTAAATAAACTAGATGTACAATGTTCAAGCTACACTTATTTAGAGTAATAAGAATGTTGTATACCAAATAAAAATGTCACAATGTTCAAGCTACACTGATTTTTTGTCACATGGTACAATTGCACGAATTATCTTTGGACTAATACTTCATGTCACTGGTCTTTATATTATTGTCACATTGTATATTTGTATTGTGGGAATGAACAATTACAATATTAGAGAAGTTTATATATTTCATACTATCAACCTTAAATTCTTGTCATCCATTATAAATTTTATTGTCGACTTTAACGAAATAAACTTCATCATTGAAATTCATTCTACCTATAAACAATATATGTCAAAAGACTCAAATCTAAACATGAAATATTAAGCAAATTAATTATCAAAGAACTTGATGCATATTCTTATGCAGGAGATGTAGTGACTATCTAATATCACATAATATTTAGTACTTTATGATAATATGTGTAATATCTAGTACTTTATGAAGCATTATGT
Source organism: Rheum nobile (assembly GCA_027886185.1). Taxonomy (NCBI): domain Eukaryota; kingdom Viridiplantae; phylum Streptophyta; class Magnoliopsida; order Caryophyllales; family Polygonaceae; genus Rheum; species Rheum nobile. Next base: position 1,888,172 of record WOAB01000485.1, read on the forward strand.
ATTTTCGTTTTATATAATATAGTACTTTATGATAATGTCGCGTAATTTCAAACCATATTAAAGACGACAGGATAGGTCAGTGAGTATGACGAGATTGATTATGTATTTTCTTCCTATTTTAATCATTCTCTTCTTCTTCCTGTGTGATCTGGACTGCCACTCATGTTGGTCGATAAGATTATTTCAAACCATATTGAACATATCATGATATATATTGAATCATGATAGGATTGTGTTAATTCTATGAATGTTATCCTGTCATAGACCTGCAATTATTTTCCTGATTTTGACTATTGATTTTCCTGTCAACCTAAGATTGCACTTTTTCATTTAGTTTAGATGAACATTGTGTTATCATTCAAGAAAATACATGACCTTATACTTTCAAAATTCAAGTCATAACCTATGTGATACGGACCGTCACTTATATTAATTGGTCGGTAGGATTATCTCAAACCATATTGAACCTGTCATGATATATAGGGAATCATGACATGATTGTGTCCTATCAATTTAACCCAAGCTAGTCCATATTGAACCCGTCAGGATATATATGGAATCATGACAGGATTGTGTCCTATCAATTTAACCCAAGCTAGAGACGCCTCCGCCCTTGCCGACCTTGGTAGGACAGTGGCTTTCATTAAAATATATATCGTGACCGGAGAGGTCGACGACGTGCTACACCACACGCCCTCTCATCCTCAGCGATGTCATCCGCAGGAGATGTGTCTATCTAATATTTAGTACTTTAGTGTAGTGACTATCTAATATCACATGTTAGTACTTTATGAAGTATTTTGGAATGCATTTTAGTGTAGTGACTATCTAATGTCATGTAATATGTAGTACTTTATGATAATATGTGTAATATCTAGTACTTTATGAAGCATGTTATTTATTTTCGTTTTATGTAATATAGTACTTTATGATAATATCGCGTAATTCCAAACCATATTAAAGAAGACAGGACATGTCAGTGAGTATGACAGGATTCCTTATATATTTTCTTCCTATTTTAATCATTCTCTTATTCTTCCTATGTGATATAGACTGCCACTCATGTTGGTCGGTAGGATTATTTCAATCCTAATAAACCTGTCATGATATATATGGAATCATGGACATGATTATATCATATCAATTTAACCCAAACTAGTCCATATTGAACCCGTCAGGATATATATGGAATCATGACAGGATTGCGTTAAATTCTATGACAGGATTGCTTCTGTCTTTGACGAAAAGAAAGCTCACAAAAAAGTCATAAGCAAATTACATTGAACTTTATGATAATATGTGTAATATCTAGTAGTGTATGAAACATGTTATTTATGTTCGTTTTATGTAATATAGTACTTTATGATAATGTCGCATAATTTCAAACCATATTAAAGACGACAGGATAGGTCAGTGAGTATGACGAGAATGGTTAAACATTTTCTTCCTATGTGATACGGACCGCCACTCATATTGGTCGGTAGGATTATCTCAAACCATATTTTTTATAAACCTGTCAAGATATATATGAAATTATGACAGGATTGTGTCATATCAATTTAACCCAAACTAGTCCATATTGAACCCGTCAGGATATATATATATAACGTAAACAAAAAGTACAACTTATTTCAACTCTACCAAATATCATCCTTTACCATTGTGTTTCTATTATATGTAGATAGTTATATAATTATACCATGTCATTATTTCTTACCTTGTCACGTGGTATAATTGCACGAATTATCATTGGACGAATATTTCATGTCAATGGTGTTCATATTTTTGTCACATGGTATATTTATATTGTTGGAATGAACAATTACAATGTCAGAGAATTTTATATTTGTCTTTGCCAGATCGGCTAAACATCCATTTTAATGTTGTTTTCATTGTTTGAATACCCAGTCTTTTATAGCACCGTCCATTTGATGTCAAAAGGATTTCATGGCTATTGGGTAATGTTTTCAATCTCACGCTTTTGTATTGGAGCTGCTCTTTGTATCAACTCTCATCCCATGTATAAACTAGATGTACAATGTTCAAGCTACACTGATTTGGAGGAATAATTGCACGAATTGAACAGAGAGAAGTTTGTATGTGATTTTTTGTCACATGTGTTTCGACTAGATGTACAATGGAGATTGTTGGTTGCATCATGTCTTATTTGTGCCAAATTTATCTTGTCATTTGTTATCTTTTGCTCAGTTGTCTCCTGAACTAAATCTTCTCGTTCTTTTAACTGCCAAGTTGTGTGTTCTCTAGGAAATTAGTTCGAGGACGGTGATTGGCATGGGTAAGCAAAGCGACAGGGTATACTGGCTGCATATGGTACAATTGAATTGAACAATGTTCAAGCTATATTGATTTTTTGTCACATGGTATAATTGCACGGATTATCTTTTTCTGAATATTTCATGTCATTGGTCTTTATACTTTTGTCACATTGTATATTTGTATTGTCGGAATGAACAGAGAGAAGTTTGTATTTTTCATACTATCAACCTTAAATTCCTGTCATCCATGAGATATTTTATTGTCGATTTCAACGAAATAAATGTCACAGTTGAAATTCATTCTAACAACATATGTCAAAAGACTAAATCTAAACATGAAATATTAAGCAAATTAATTATCCAACAACTTGATACATATTCTTATGCATGAAAAGTGTTTATCTAATATTTAGTATTTATTTAGTACTTTAGTATAATGACTATCTAATATCACGTATTAGTACGTTATGAAGTATTTTGGAATGCATTTTAGTGTAGTGACTATCTTATGTCATGTAATATTTAGTACTTTATGATAATATGTGTAATATCTAGTACTTTGTGAAGCATGTTATTTATTTTCGTTTTATGTAATGTAGTACTTTAAGATAATGTCGCGTAATTTCAAACCATATTAAAGACGACAGGATAGGTCAGTGAGTATGACGGGAATGATTATGCATTTTCTTCCTATTTTAATCATTTTCTTCTTCTTCCTATGTGATATGGACCGCCACTCATGATATATATCAAACCATATTGAACCTGTCATGATATATATGGAATCATGACAGGATTGTGTCATATCAATTTAACCCAAACTAGTCCACATTGAACCCATCGAGATATATATATGGAATCATGACATGATTGTGTTAAATTCTATGAATATGCGAAGGCCAATATGCGAAATATCATTAACGAAGAAAATTACATTAACTACTTTCGACTAAATATCAATACAACCAATTCCAACCACACAAATCATGTAGGTTGGTAGGATTATATCAAACCATATTGAATCTGTCACATTACATACTAAAGTTAAGTGTTGATTTTTGCCCTTTACTATCAGTGGAGTGGAGGATATATAAAGAACCGTGACAAGATAAGTATATCTTGTATGTAAATCTAAACAAATTGTATATATTAAACACTTGAATTTCTACTTTATAAGGATTAAAACTTGAATTTCCCTCAAGCTGAAACACAAGACAAGGCAAGATACTAAACAAAACAGAAACACAAGAACAGGAAATACAAAATAAACTAAAACAAGGGATATTAACAGGGCAAAACAAACAAAACCAGAAAAACATCAAAAAAGCATTTGCCTAAGACCAAAGAACGTGGAAGAAGAAGAACGGTTGCCACAACCGGTCATACCAACAGAACCCCAAAATTGAGGTCACCATAATCGGCACCGACGGTCAAACCAGGGAAATAACCGGCAACTTCAGTCGGCGGCCCAAATAGTAAAATGGAAGGCCAGATCTGAAGCCGCTGAGCAGTTGAGAGGACAACGCAATTATGAGCAAGAGCACCGGCGAGCCTTCGAATCGACCTCCACTGGCAGCGCGGCGCGCGGAGAGGGAGCATGAAGATTAAGGAGGCGCCAAAATCATCTTCCTCCCAGACAACAAAAGTCGCACGAAACCGGATCTTGGATCTCTGCAAAAGATCGGGATCTCTGCAACCCAGCCTTGACGGAGGAAACCGGATCAGTAATTGCGGCGAAGGTTCGTGAAGAAGTAAAAGACGCCGCTACCATCTTCTTCCCAGCATGCAAAATACGCCCAAAACAGAGACTCCAAGAAGCCGGTCTAGACGGTGGCGACCGGAGCAGGATCTGGAGCTGACAAATGGCGACCGAAGCAAATCCATAAACCGACTAGAGCTCGGAGAGGAAATCGAACAGGAGTGGCGACTGTGAATCTGGGAAATTTAGACATGAATTTGAGTTAATTTGCAGATTGTGAATCTGGGAAATTGAGTTAATTTGAGTTAATTTGTTTTAGTTACATGAATTTGAGTTAATTTGCAGATTGTGAATTTGGGAAATTTAGACAAGGAAATGAATTTGAGTTAATTTGGGTTTGGGTTCAAAATTAATAATTCAGTATACTAAATTTAGAAAAAAGGAGAGTGAAAATTGATGAAATTAATTGAGTTGTATTTAGGAGGGAAAAATTATGTATTTGAGAGGGAAATTTGATAGAAAAATTTGGAAAAGAAAATAATAATTAATGATATTTGTGTATTTTTTTGCTTTTCATTTCCCTTTTCTTTTCTCTAATTTCATGGATTTAATTTACTTTTTGAATTAAAAAAAAGATTTAATATTTTGCAAAAATACACCAAATGGTGTATATATGCAAAAAAAAGTCAACCATGTATTTTTGCAAATGCAAAACCCATTTAGGGTATATATGCAAATCGGTGTTTATTATATTACTATATTAATATCTTTGTAGTATAATTTTGTCAATATAAATTTCTTAGATATTATTGTCGTTGTTCATGAATTGTATTTAAATTTCATTAGTGACTAACTCATTTTCCAATTAAACAAAAATATGTGACGACTAATTCATTTATTAACTAATGAGTTATATTATGTGCGGGTGCTACACTAATTCTTTTATAACCACTTGACTTCTTTAATGTATTAGTGAGATGCATATATGACAATAGACTAATAATAGAATATAAATAAGGGCAAACTAATTACTCTTCATTTGGAAACTCCGTGCTTTTATAATATTATAAGATTACTTGATTTTTTCATTCAGTTTTTTATTTGGCAAGAAACATATTTTTATTAAAATAATAATATTATTAATAATTTACATGTTACTAAAATTTCACCTTATATAGAATGAATTATTCTCATATGTTTAAACAAAATTAAATAGTTTAATCCTTATTTTAATAGTATATATTATTTAATTTGTAACTAGTCAAATCCTTCCTATTTTTTTTGGAAGTCATGCTAAAAATCACCAATTATTAAGTCTTAGAATATCCCTGTAATTTTCCAAAATCTACAACAACCAACCTATTCCCCTCTTTCCCCTTTCCCCTCTTCCAATTTTGACACCTCCAGTTGCCACCAAGCAAGATGACTAGATCTGCCTCCTGGTGGTCTGATGCAACCAAATCGTAAGGATAGAACAAGTAAATGTGAATCTGGTCAGTGACTACATATTAATTTTTTGGGTTGGCTTATGTGGATTTTGTATTTCAAGCTGATTTGTTGGTAATGTAAAATTACCATTATTATTTTCAATGGTTCAATTAATTGACTTTCTTTTGTGTTCGATCACAAATTTGATTGAGAATTGCAACGTGATTTCATTTTTTTTTATGGAAAAATAAACTATTATTAAAGATAAGTAGAAAGCTTATTACAAGCCAAGAAACTTGACAGATAAGAATGTAAAAGCACTACCATTGTCAAAGGCAAGGAGAAGGAAAGCCAAAAGCAGTCTAACCACCAGGACACCAGCTAGCATGGAGAGAAACCTAAGAACAAACAGCCTAATAAAGAACTATGCATAAGCCAAATAAGATCCCATTAGAAAAAACAATGTTTTGATGCTGCTTGTTTTTCTTTAACCTTCTCCTTGCCTTTGACAATGGTAGTGCTTTTACATTCTTATCTGTCAAGTTTCTTGGCTTGTAATAGGCTTTCTACTTATCTTTAATAATAGTTTGCTTTTCCATAAAAAATAAAATAAAATGAAATCACGTTGTAATTCTCAATCAAATTTGTGATCGAACACAAAAGAAAGTCAATTAATTGAACCATTGAAAATAATAATGGTAATTTTACATTACCAACAAATCAGCTTGAAATACAAAATCCACATAAGCCAACCCAAAAAATTAATATGTAGCCACTGACCAGATTCACATTCACTTGTTCTATCCTTACGATTTGGTTGCATCAGACCACCATGAGGCAGATCTAGTCATCTTGCTTGGTGACAACTGGAGGTGTCAAAATTGGAAGAGGGGAAAGGGGAAAGAGGGGAATAGGTTGGTTGTTATAGATTTTGGAAAATTACAGGGATATTCTAAGACTTAATAATTGGTGATTTTTAGCATGACTTCAAAAAAAAATAGGAAGGATTTGACTAGTTACAAATTAAATAATATATACTATTAAAATAAGGATTAAACTATTTAATTTTGTTTAAACATATGAGAATAATTCATTCTATATAAGGTGAATCTTTAGTAACATGTAAATTATTAATAATATTATTATTTTAATAAAAATATGTTTCTTGCCAAATAAAAAACTGAATGAAAAAATCAAGTAATCTTATAATATTATAAAAGCACGGAGTTTCCAAATGAAGAGTAATTAGTTTGCCCTTATTTATATTCTATTATTAGTCTATTGTCATATATGCATCTCACTAATACATTAAAGAAGAAGTCAAGTCGTTATAAAAGAATTAGTGTAGCACCCGCACATAATATAACTCATTAGTTAATAAATGAATTAGTCGTCACATATTTTTATTTAATTGGAAAATGAGTTAGTCACTAATGAAATTTAAATACAATTCATGAACAACGACAATAATATCTAAGAAATTTATATTGACAAAATTATACTACAAAGATATTAATATAGTAATATAATAAAGCTATTTGATGTGATTTTTTTTTTGTTGAATAACAATACCAGTACTTTGTACGATCAATCTATTTATCATAGCCTTTACCCATGAACTTAATTGTTTTTACCCAAACACTTAGATTAGAAATTATACCATACCACTAAGCCATAAGTGATGACCTTTTATTTTTTTTATCTAAATTAGAAGGTCTTCGATCCGTACCTACAAATTTACATGGAGATGACATAAGTGCATCAAATACGTTGTAACACTTCTTTGTACATAAATACTTTTTTGAAAAAATGTTAGCAGATGTACCATTTCGGTTTCAAAATTGCAAAAGAGGTATTGTTTTAGGTGATATGAATGCAATATCCATTTATATACCCAAATGGGGGTAAAATAGTAAAATTACATATTTTTGACCCTTAAAAAAAAGATAAAAAGCAATTTAATTTTACCTTTTCTTTTCTTTCTTTTAAGTTAAAATCTGGGTGGGGGAGGCGGAAATCTGGCCGGAAATCTGGGGATTTAGGTGGAGGAGGTTTAGGTTTGGCTAGAGATCGGGCCGGAGATCGTCTTCTCCAAGAGGACCACCTTAGGTCGGAAGATGAGCCGAGTTGACGGCGGGGGTGGATCGTCTTCTCCAAGAGGAAGATGAGGTGGATGAGCCGAGAGGAGGAAGATCGACGAGATGCAGAAATCGAAGTCAAGTTGCAGAGAGGAGGAAGATCGACGTCGAAGTTGCAGAAATCGAAGTCGAAGCCGAGTTGTAGAAATCGAGTTGCAGAAATCGAAGTCGAAGCCGAGAGGAGGAAGATCGACGAGAGGAGGAAGATCGAGTCGAGTTACAGAGATCGAGCCGACGAGATCGAGGCGGAAATCGAAGCGAGTTGCAGAAATCGGGCCGACGAGATGAATCTGGGAGAGATCGACGAGATGAATCTCCACAAATCCTCAATTTCAATTTCAATTTCAGATTTGTGGGAGAGATCGATTTGGGCGTTTAGGTTTCGTTGGTTTCGCTGGGTTAGGGTTAGGTTTCGTTGGGTGGTTTGGGTTCGCTGGGTTCGTGTTCGCTTGGTTAGGGTTCGTCGGGTTCGCTGGCTTGTGTTGGTTTCGCTGTTGGTTTCGTGGTGGTTCGTGTTGGTTTCGTTGGATTAGGGTTTGTTGGGTGCAGTTGCGGTTGACGGCGGGGTTTGGGAGAGGGATCTGTAGGTTTGGGAGGGTGAAGAGGTGGGGGAGGCGGTTGACGGCGGGGGGATATGGCCGGAGAAGACGACCGAGTTCTGAAAGGTCGCCGGAGAAGACGACCGAGTTCTGGGAGATCGCCAGAGAAGACGACGACACCCTTTTTTAATTTTCTTTTCCCTTTAAATTTAAATTAACAAAATCTGAAAATGTATTTTTGTCACAAAATATAAAGACAAAAGAAAATCCAAAAAAGTTAAAATAGGATATTGTTGCAATATCCAAAAAAAGAATACCCACTTTGCAAATTTCATAACAAAAGTGGTATACTTTTGCAAATGAGCCTACTTTTTTTGTACACGACATTACTGGTGTGGACAACGGAATTGTATCCTAACATAAAATGATTTTAGTTTCAATTTTCATATGAGAGGGATGATCAAGAGAAGGATCTTTGCAGGGATTTTCAAGATTTTGAAAATAGGCATTTGTGAAATTAAGTACCCTGTACTTATAGAAGGGTTATTAATAGGCTTTAATTTCTCATATATCCCAAGTCTCATTAAAAAAATTTGGTTGAGTGCTTTGTGTATAGTTAGTTTGCAGTTGTAGTTTTTTTTTGTATGGAAAATACTTATCTTTCTATGGTTAATGTTGAACTATTGCTTTGTTAATTTTCATTTGGTTTGTACCTCTTTATTGTCAAGAATACTAGAGTTTGCTTATTTTTCTAATGTTTTGTTATAAACCATTTCTATGCCACTTGATTATCATTTATGTCTCCCTTATTAATGTCATTGTATTCATCTTTACAAGAGCTTTAAAATGATATATAATTTATATCGACGTTTCCCCGCCGTTTCCATTTTCTATATTTTTGGGTTTGCCGCTTCCTGGTGTCATGCCGTTTCCGTTTTCCGTTTCCCGTTTCTGTTTCCGTGCTACATTGGTTGTTCTTGGCAGCTCCCACTTGTCAAGCCAATTATTTCTCTACATACTCTCTCGCCTGTGTGGATTCATTACTGTTGTATGTCAAATGCAATTCAATTCCCATATATAGTAAGAAACTACTGGAGTAATAAAACGCTCCCAGGGAGGCGCCTTCACCGGCCTTAGAACCCCCCCCCCAAAAAAAATTTGCCTCAACCGGCCCCGCTCCAACCGACCCCCGCTCTGACCGAGCCCCCGATCCACACCGCACTGCTCCTACCGAGCCCCCCGCTCCGACCGAGCCCCCGCGGCGGATCCAATCCGCCATTTGGGCACCATCGCTCCAGATCGGGCGAGCCCAAACGATCCCACCACCGCTCGTACCTAACCCGACCCTGAACCCAGATCCACTTGCCGAATCCTGATCCCCGCGCCCCCTGCTCGACCGCGACTCAACCCACACCGAGCCGTCTCACTCTAAGCTTTCCTTAGTTTTGCTGGCTCGCCTCGCTGGCGGTTTCGCTGGATGCCTTGGAGGTGGAGGTATGCGCCACCGACGAGGTGGAGGAGTGGACTCGGTCGGAGCGGCGAAGTTTCCAACTACGGCCGCTCCTCCGGTCTGTGGGAGGGGGTTCCTGAGTCGTCTTGGGGTGCTCGCAGGTCCCGCGGCGTTTTTCGACCGGCCACCATGCCGATTTGGCAACCACCAGCCACCAGGCTGAGGAGGCCATCAACATCTGACTTTTCTAGGCTCATCTTCTGCTGAGGGAGTGGGCGACCGGAGGAGCTCCTTTTTCCAGCGAGTAGCTCCGTGCTCCTTTTTTTTTATATATTTTAGTTATTATTTTAGGGTTTAGATGCACTCTTCAGTTGATGGAGCTTTCCTAGGCGGTGAATCGAGTTGTAGTTCCGGACTTATCAAGGATGTTGACGATCCTTTCGGCGGCGCAAGGTTGTTTTGTGCTTTACTCACCTCACCTCTAGGTTCTTTGCTTTATCTTCTTTTAGTTTGTATCTTTGTGTTGTTGTTATGTTTGCTCCTTGTCGGTTTTACCGACAGCTGATGTATTCGGCCTCTCAATGTTGTGTTTGTTACACAACTTTGAATTCTTACCTAATAAAAAAAAATCGCATATATAGTAAATATACACTGAAACACAAAACCTTTGTGCCCCTTTGAGAAGGCAAAATCTATGGAGGTCGCTTTTACTCCGGTGAAAAGAGAGGTTAAAATGTATAACAAGACATGGAAGAAAACAATGTAGAAAGCATAGATCATACAAAGTATATACAGTATTCAAAGTTCCTTTATTCAATAATACACTCAACACAGATATACCAGAATCAACAAATGCATCGTACGTCAATACATTGTTGTTAGGGGTGGGCAAAATATCCATAACCGATTAATCGTACCGAATAACCGCAATACCGCCCAAATTTTCGGTTAACCGAACCGAAAAATCAAAGTTTTCGGTTACGGTTAATCAACCGAAAATATTTCGGTTATCGGTTCGGTTACGATTAACCGAATTAAACCTAAAATTTGGGCAAGGTCTCTCTTTCTTTGCCAAAATGCGTACCCAAACCAGATCTTGTACCCAAACCAGATCTCCTCGCTCTTTGACAACCCTTCACCACCACCGCCGACCTCCTGCTCTTCGACAACCCATCACCACCGCCAGCGACCTCCTACTCTTCGACAACCCATCACCACCGCCAGCGAACTCCTACTTCGATGCTCTTTCTCTGACTCATGGCATCAAGCAGCCCCGCCGCCCTACTGGTGAGTTGCTTGCTTCCATTCCTCTGTCGATTTTTGCAGCTAATTGGATGGATTAGATACTCTGAACTAGTCACTAATTAACCCAACGTCACTAATTAACCCATCACTTCCATTCCTCAGTTGGAGGGCGGCGGTAAGATGCAACCAACGTCACTAATTAACCCATCACTTCCATTCCCCTGTCGATTTTTGCAGCTAATTGGATGGATTAGATACTCTGAACTAGTCACTCAAATTGTACCATTTCTTGAATCTTTTCCATTTGGTTAACCGAAATATTTTGGTTAACCAAACGGTTAACCAAATGTTTCGATGCGATTACGGTTAGTAAAAAAATAAACCGAAATTTCGGTTAACCGTCTGTGCCCACCCCTAATTGTTGTGCATTGAGATATTGGAATGTGTAAAATTCAGAGCATTTCATCAAACATGTAGAGAACCCTTTCACTCGGGAACCACAACTGGATCGAGTGTGATGATGGATGGGTCACCTCTTATGTACACTGAAGGAATCAAAATAACATTAAAGGAATCAAAATACACAATGCAATAAGAATGATCCCAAAAAGAGCTTTCAGAGGTATCCAATATCATGAGTTACAATAGAAGATGCATCCAAGAACCCCAAAAACTCAAATTTGAGAAAAATTTAAGACAAAATTGTCTTCACACTAGCAAACTGGATGAGTCTAAGAGACATGCAAGCTTAACTAACCCCTTGTCCAAAATCACTTACTACAACAACTAAATCTTATAAAAATGGATGCCCAAGCTAATCCTTTGACCACTGTCTGACACTGTGGAGAACAACAAGTGAAAGAGTTCCATCGTCGGAAGCAAATTGCAATGGATAATTTTCGAACTTCACTCAACGTTTTAACAAATTCTGATAGTTTTTGGGTGTCATATCATTCACCCCATTGTGAACCATCAAACAATTTCAACCAAGCAAAATAACAAACACCTAATCTGCACCAACAGTAGTGTTGCCAGAATTTGAATTGGAATAATGGGGATCATTTTATTGGATATGATGGATCATGGGAACCAAAATTTTCGTATCTATCTTCACACATCATACAGATATTCAGAGTATGAATATTGTTGGGCCCAAACTTACTCCAAGGGATCGGATCAAATGAGTTGGGCCAAAGTCTAGACGAAGCCGAAGGCCAGAAGGAGTTAGAGGGGACGGATGCCCTTCAGACGCTCAGGATTCGACTGAGTCCCGGAAGTTTCGCCCTGGACATTAATTGCTTGATCGGTGACAATGGTAACAACATTAAACACAGATATTATGATAGCAATCAAGAGCAAATCCCAAAGATCTCGCACAGAAGTAATAGAGATAAATACGAAGACAAATAACGGACACAAGGAGAAACTACCATAAATAGACCACGGAGAAGCAAACGAAAGGACACACGTCTACACACAGCATCCACTGACTTACCCTTCGAGAGGCCTACTTTCATATTCACTCTCACTCAAACCCCCCGGAGATTCTACTCGATCGTTGCCGATCGAAACACCAAAACGCCTGTCGGACAGGGCTCGATCCTTTATTCTCTAAGGATAAGTTGTATTTTGATCTGATTCAGTCATCAATTGATATATAAATTACATTGCCATTTCGTATCTATTCTTTGCTTGGTTGATTGTCTATTTGGTTTGGATTGATTTTTTATTATCCGATTGACTCGTTACCCCGTCTAAGGCGATTTAGGTCGACCGATCTTTTCGTCCCAAAACAATTTGGCGCCCACCGTGGGGCAACTTGCCGATCACCATCTCAAAAATCCTCCAACCATGACTATCAACCCACCTACCGGTACCGAGGAGCCACGCCTCGAAGACGAAACCCAAGCTCAAGAAAACACAATAGAAAATCCTACTCCAAACCAACTCCAAGAGCTTGCCCAAAAAATGACCGCCCTACAAGAGGAACTTGCCCAGCAACGCCAAAAAACTGAAGCCTTGGCTGCCTTATCCACCCAATCCGAGGCCGAGATTGCACAACTAACCCGTGAAAATGAGTCTCTTAAGTTGCATGTACAATCGATGACTTTTGGATCCAGACGCGTCTCGATATGAATGGCGTCGAACTGACCCCCTCGAGCGTACGACGCCCCAGACATACTGAGGGTACATCTCGAACTCCTCTGGTCAATCCGTTTTTGACTAACTATGTTACTTTCTCTACACTGATCGGGTCAGCAGGAACCCGAATCGACGAACCACAGGTTACCAATCCTCCCGACATCCTGGCTCTCGTCCAACAGACACTCAGTCAGCACATGAAAACACTTGACGATCGCATCGCTAGAATTCCCGGAGTTCCACAGCCGATCGAGAAGGAAGCGTCGGGTGGATACGAGGAATCTCCATTCATCGGAGAGATCGCCAGAGTCGAAATCCCAAAGAAGTTCCACCTTCCTAGCATGGCGACATTCGATGGCACCAACGACCCAAATGATCACATTTCTCTCTATAAACAAAAAAACTAATGACTGCATCTATTCCAAGGGAGAGCTGCGAGGCTGTCATGTGTAAAAGCTTTGGCACGACTCTCGTGGGTCCCGCCCTGACCTGGTTTATGCGTTTGCCTCAGGGAATAATTGCCTCGTTCACGGATCTGGTCAAATACTTCAAAATCCAATTCGCCAGCAGTCGGAGGCTAGAAAGGCAGTCAAGTGATCTCTATCGAATCACCCAAATGTATAACGAACCTCTCCGGAGCTATCTTAACAGGTACAATAAGGAAAAAGTCACGATCCCCCATTGCGACGTCACCACCTCCATCGAAGCTTTTCGACAAGGTCTGATCAAGGACAGCAACTTCTACAACTAGATCACCAAGTACCCATGCAGAAGCTTCGAAGATGTCCAAGCCAAAACCATGGCTGAGGTACGTTTGGAAGAGGATCGCAAATCGCGAAAAGCATCCCATGGACCCGACCAGTCCAACCGCAAATCCTCTTCCGACAACCATCGAAGACAGACGTCATCACCCCTACTCTCGTGATCGAAACGAGCAGAATCAGGTAAACTCCTTCCAGGACAGGTCCCAAGACTGGAGAGATGGTCCAACGTTTCCTCCTAGGGTTCAGTCTTACAATTTCAATATCTCCGTATCGGAGCTCGTCAAGAGTTTCGACAAGTATGGGAAAGAGGTAAGATGGCCCCGAAAGAACGACCGACCGGACGTCAAAAAGGACATGAGCAGGTGGTGCGAATTCCACGGTGACCACGATCACTCAATGGACGAATGCATCGCCTTATGTAAAGAGGTCGCCAGGTTACTCGCACAGGGGCTCTTGCGTGACGTAATCTTGGAACGAGCCAAGGCTACTATGGAGCGACGAGATCAGGTAAAACAAGACAAACCTCCATCTCCTGTCCATACAAAAATTATCAATACCATTTCAGGGGGCTCAGACGTATGTGGGAACACGTACTCCGCAGCCAAACGACATACGAAAGAAAGCAAAGGCAGTAAGCCCGAGACGCCGGAGTCCAGACAAACCAGGATCTCCGACCTCCCAAAGGTCACGTTCGACGAGTCCGATACCGACGGGTCGGAAAACCATCACGATGGTCTGGTAATCTCTTTGTCTATTGGAAACTGTTTGATACGTAGAGTACTAATCAATACAGAAAGTTCAACCAATCTCTTGACCTTCGACGCTCTCAAAGGGATGGGTCTGGGCGAAGATGATTTTATCAAGAAATTGACTCCACTAGTCGGATTCAACGGCGAAGTTAAACATACTATCAGCGAAATTGTTCTTACGACATACGCCGGAGGAGTAAACCAACAGGTAAAATTTCTAGTCCTAGACTTGCCCATCTCCCTATAATTGCATTCTTGGCAGGCCATGGATACATGCTATGAAGGCGGTACCCTCGACGTACCATCAAATCATCAAGTTGCCTACCAAGCGGGGAGTCCAAGAAATCAAAGGAGACCAGAGGATGGCCAAGGAATGCTATGTCACCTCCATGAAAAGCGCTGTCGAACATAAGATCGCATAGCAATCACAGCTCGGCGAAGGATCTAGTCGATACGTCGAACCAGAAATGGAAAAACTTGACGAGATCGCGCTAGATCCTTCAAAGCCAAACCAAACGGTAAGGGTCGGGTTGGACCTGGACGACTCGACCAGACAACAAATTCTAGATTTCCTCAGGTACAATGCTGATTGTTTTGCGTGGTCGCATGAGGATATGATCGGTATATCTTCAAACGTTATTACCCATAAATTGAACGTAGATCCATCTCACCCCCCTGTGAAGCAAAATCGCAGGAAATTCGCCCCAGAGCGAAACAAGATTGTCGACGATGAGGTCAGGAGCCTGCTGGAAACAGGAAAGATAAGGAAAGTCAACTACCTCGAGTGGCTGGCCAATGTGGTTGTAGTCCAAAAGAAAAACGGCAAATGGAGAGTCTGCATCGACTTCACCGACCTTAACAAGGCTTGTCCCAAAGATTCCTTCCCACTTCCTCACATCGACGCCATGGTCGACGCGACGACAGGGCACAAAATGCTATCCTTCATGGACGCGTACAGTGGCTACAATCAGATCCTCATGGAACTAGAAGACCAAGAGAAAACGACATTCGTCACAAGCCAAGGTATCTATTGTTACAAAGTAATGCCCTTCAGACTAAAAAATGCAGGGGCTACTTATCAATGACTAGTCAATAAGATGTTCAAAGATCAGATTGGGGACACAATGAAAGTCTACATAGACGACATGCTGGTTAAGTCGAAAAAGAAAAAGGACCACACCGATCACCTCCGCGACGGCTTCGAGGTATGATCGAGGTTAAAGTCGTGTGCCCAATCAAAGTAAAATCCTTAATAACCTAAACTAGTAGAATAGGCAATCAAGGGTCGAATCCCACAGGGAGGAGTTGTCTTTCTTTATGTCAATTTGCATGCAATAGTAACAAAGGGGGGTTTTGGGTGATTGTTGGTAAACAAGTAAACAAAGGAAACAAAAGAAAAGGTTTGTAATCAATTAGGGAAAACACTTAGCTAAACAAATATCCACCTTTAGTTTGGTTGATTGATCATTGATTATTCCTAGTTCTCAATCCTCATAAATGTCCTAATCCCTGTTCTGAAATAGTTACCAGTCCTGATAACCATAACTATTAAACAATCACGAAACCATCAAGATAAATCTAACAGCAGCAGTAAGTTCAGGAATAGATATGCTCATGCAATACTTAACAACCCGTCAGCACTCGACATGCAATCAATTCTCTTCAGAATAAACATTCACAACCCGTTCCTGTAAATCGTGTTTGCTACTCTGAATTAAGTATAAACAATATTAATCTCAACAAGTTGACCAGATTAAGGTAACTAGCACTATAGATAATATCAATCTCAACTAGTTTGTCACGCTAGGGAAACCAATATTAATAATACTAATCACAATAATTGATGAACTAGATCAACCAATAGAGTTCAAAACCCTAACCCTGCAATATGAATAATATTAATAAAACTAGGTGGCCAATCTAGAGAAATCAATATAACTCAATGGGATAAAGCATAAGAGAATCAATAACACTCAAGGATAGAGTAAATGAATAATCTCACAATCAAATTCAAACCAAGGCTTCAGTTGTCGGACTAAGCAAATGGTGCTTAGCTCCTCATCGTCTTCGAAGCCACAAACTCTAAGGGAAAATTGAACGTAGAATGAAAAACTGAATAATCGATGATAGCTGCTTGGAGGCTATGGAACAAGGTTTAAATAATCTAAACCTAAAACCAAAGATCACAAACATAATCTAAAAAGAAAATAAACTAAATAAACAAAATAAAGAAATTAAAAGAAAATCGGAAAAGTAAAATAAAGTAACTTCGGAGAAATCCCGCGCGGCTCGCTGATGCCCATTTCCGCGATCGCGGATGAATTTCCGCAGTCGCGGAAAATTCCAAATCTGACTCTTTGCTCTCGATTTATCCGCGATCAACTCCATTGCTCGCCTGCGGTCGCGGATTCTCCACTGCTGCTTCGTGTGGCTTCTTTCTTAGACTCTTCCTCGGTCTGCTCAAGTGGTCTCCTCTCCATCTTCAATAAGTCTTCGTTTAAGCTTCTCCAAACCACCAAATCCACACTTCTACTCTTCAACTCCAATCTCTGCAGTTGTGCACTAAACGTCTCCAAATAGCACCCAAAACACCGGTAACAACTCCTAGTTAAATCCTATAAAGTAGCGCTGATCAAATTCCCCCATGCTTAAACCTTGCTCGTCCTCGAGTAAGCTAAAAGAAACCTACTCCTCCATCAAATCCCCAAGGTCTCAGGAAGCATAGAAAAATCATCTCCACTAACAATTGCACCTAACATGAATCTCCAAGGCACCAATACAATGTTCTCAACACAACACAACACATAACACAACACCAACCAAGCTAAAAGGAAAGCAGAGTACTTCCCCCAAGCTTATCCCGAACACCATAGAGTGAATAAAAATCTAATCCTAGCCTCCATCTATCTTCTTATGCCTCCCAGAGTGACCTACCCAAATCCTCCTTATATCTCCTCTTCTTATGTCACCACGCCAGAAAAATGAGGAATCCTAAAAATCATTCTTCTTCTTTTCACTCATTTTGCCAAGGCGCCCTCTCGGGTTTTCACCAAGCCACTCATTTCATTTTTCAATAGATGTGCTCACAATAAAACTCACATCACTCTTGACCAATTATTACCCCAGCCTAATGCTGGTCCAAGCCACCTGCTTATTACCTAAGCCGCCCTTTTGGGTTTTCGACTTATCCCAAGATTTCTATTTTTTGCCTTTTATCAATTTTTTGTCTTTTTCTTTTCTCCTCAACGACTAGCAAGTATAGAACACTCCCCCATGCTTAAACATTGCATTGTCCTCAATGTAGTGAAAGACAAAAAAGATGAAGCACATGGAAAAGCGGAAAGGTACTCACAAACGTCGTTGAGTTGGCTTGGACGTGGAAGGTGTTGCTGGCGGTAAATCAATGTAAGCACAAGTCACTGGTGTTACGCCGGTCTTCAAACTCAATCTCCACCGTGCAGCCAAAAAGAATCCACAGTAATGTGTAGTGGCATATCAAAGAAATCGGGGTTGCACGACCTTCAACAAACACATAGCGGAGCCCAGATGTAATCGTGTGGCGGGCTCTAGTGTTCCTCCTCCTCAACTGTCGAATGTCGGGCCATCAACGTTGCCAAATAAAAAATGTGGGGCTAATGTCTCCTCCTTGGCATCATGATGCACACCGTCTCCATGTAGAATTCGGACAACTGGTCTTCGGTAGAACGTTTTTTTTTTTGCGTGCAGGGAAAGGGAGGTCTTATAGTAGGGAATCCGCGCCCGCAGAAATGATGCTGGTGCGTGGTTAACACCGTCTTCAATTTGGCTTGGGCCTCCTTCTTGCAGGTTAGTTTAATGTAAAAACAAAAACAAAAACACAAACAAAAGCAACTAACACAAAAGCAATTAAAGACATGAAATAGAAAGACAAGAAAAGAATTACATACCTCGGGTTGCCTCCCAGACATCGCCTTAGTTATTGTCGTGGCTCGACTTGGTACTCCTCCACCTTAACTTGGATTGCTCACATCGATTGAGCACTCGGGGTTTCCATCCGGAAGGTGTCGTTTTGAATCATCGATGTTGAATCCGACCCTCACCCCATCAAATTCCATTGTGAGCGAACCGCTGCTCACATCAATGTTGGTCCCTGCCGTGTTCATAAATGGCCTCCCTAGCATCACAGGGGCTGCATCCTTATCTTGCCCCGTGTCCATCACAATAAAGTCTGCAGGGAATATCAACTTGTCCACTTCGACCAGCACGTCCTGCACCACTCCTTTAGGGTAGACATAGGAATTGTCCGCCAGCTGGATCACAATCCCCGTGTTCTCTAATGGCCCCACCTCCAGAGACTCATACAATGAGAGAGGCAAAACGTTGATAGAGGCACCCAAATGTAGCGAAGCTTTATCGAACATGGTGCCCCCAATCTTGCAGCGAATAGTGAACATGCCCGGATCACTGGCCTTCTTAGGTAACCGCTTTTGCAGCATAGCGGATACATTCTCGCTGACCTGGACCTTCTTCTTTTCTTTCACATCCTTCTTCCTCTTTATTGTGCACAGCTCCTTCAAGAATTTAGCATAACGAGGGATGCTATGTACCAGCTTGAGTAAAGGAATATTTACCTCGCAGTTGCTGAAGGTCTCGAACAATTCCTTATCATTTGCCGGTCTTCTTGTGTCCTTCAGAGCCTCGAGAAAGGGTACGGAAGGCTTTAATGAGTTGAGCGGAGGGAAATTGGGCCGCACAAATTCATCGTGGGCGTTGTCAAGAGGAATAGGGGCTCCAGGGGTGTTTCCACGATCGCAGAATTGAGTCTGCGGTCGCGGATTGTCCTCGACTTCAGTGGATTTTCCACGATCGCGGATTTTTGTCCGCGGTCGCGGATTGCTCTCGAACAGGTCCCCAGCTTGTATTTTTTTGCGGTCGCGGAATTCGATCCGCGGTCGCGAAAAGGCGTCGATTTCCTCATCCTCTGTAGTAGACAATCCGCGGTCGCGGCTTCCTTCTCCGCGGTCGGGGATTTCTCTTTGTTGGCCACAATCGATGTTCACCTCAGCTCCGCTCCTTAGCGTCATGGCGAAGACGTTCTCCCTCGGGTTGACTACCGTTTGAGATGGTAGTTTTCCCGAGTCCCGGGCTTCCAACTTGCTCACTGCGATGGAGATCTGTCCCACTTGCTTCTCCAAGTTTGGTATACTCGACCGCATCTCTTGATTTTGCTGGGTCATAGTGTTTCTCAATGTGTCTACGGACTGAGCGAGGCCCGCCTGTTGCTTGGTCAATGTCTCAATTGATTGGGACATAGTGTTTGCCATCGCTGCTAGTGCTTTTATCATGTCTTCATGGTTTGACACGCTCTGAGCAAGGGATGAACTTGAGCTTTGGCCTTGGGGTCTTTGTTCAAATGGAGCTCGATATTGTTGTTGTTGTTGACCCCCAGGCTGCTGATATTGTTGTGGGCACTGTAGGAATTGTGGAGGCCTCTGTTGATATTCTTGACTCTCCTGGCCCTGAGGAGTACTCTGCTGGTTCTCGTACCTCAGATTGGGGTGATCTCTCCACCCTGGATTGTACATGTTGGAATACGGGTCATATCTTGGCCTTTGAGGGCCATATCCTTCAATAGCGTTCACCTCAACAGTGGGCTCCTGCAGCGTGGGACATGAATCGGTTGGATGCATCGTGTCTTGGCATATCCCACATGACTTGACCTGCTGATGGCCACCCTTCATCATGTACCTCCTCATCATCTCTTTCATCTCAGCCATCTCAGAGAGTAGAGTGAAATTTGGCTGAGAATCTGCAGCTCTCACTGATTGGGGAGCCCGCCCTCTTGCTGAACTGTCTTGAGCCCTCAGATAGCTCAAAGAAGACTTCATAGGCCTAGTCTGGAGTCTTATTCAGGATGTTCCCTCCACAAGTAGCGTTCACAATCCGACGCTCATCATCAAGTAAACCTCCGTACAAATAAAGTACGAGGTCCTGGTCTGAGTAGCCATGGTAGGGGCAACTAGAGATCAACCTCTTGAACCGCTCGTAGTACTCATACAACGACTCAGCAGCCTGCTATTCAATGTTGCTGATGTTCCTCTTCAGGTTGTTGAGCTTGGTCGCCGGAAAGTACTTTTCCAAGAAAGTCTTCTTCATCTTGGCCCACGTGTCAATGCTCCCTGGGGTCAAGTAATAGAACCAGTCATTGGCCGAATCCTTCAGAGAGAAAGGAAAGGCCCTCAGCTTGATCTGGTCTTCAGTCACTCCTTTTGGTTTTATGCTGGTGCAGACGACATGAAACTCCGACAGATGCTTATTGGGGTCTTCCCCACTCATCCCGTGGAAGTGGGGGAGTAAGTGGATCAACCCCGACTTGAGCTCGAAGTTGACGCCATCAGCTAGCTTAGGAAACTGCACAGCCAGGGGGTGCTGCTGCAGGTTTGGGGCAGTCAGCTGCCTCAGCGTCTGTTGTTGGTCAGCCATCTCAAAAGTTGGGTTGTCAAAGACTAAAGATCTGTTTACTCTGCGGCTCTGTGAGAGCGTTCTATCAATTTCTTGTATCACAAGCAAGTAGAGGGGAATCAGTAGCACGGGTGTGGACCATAAGATAGGTCCACACAAAAATTTGCACACAAACACACACAAAGAAAAAAATCAAAACTTGCCTCCCCGGCAACGGCGCCAATTTGATCGAGGCTAAAGTCGTGTGCCCAATCAAAGTAAAATCCTTAATAACCTAAACTAGTAGAATAGGCAATCAAGGGTCGAATCCCACAGGGAGGAGTTGTCTTTCTTTATGTCAATTTGCATGCAATAGTAACAAAGGGGGGTTTTGGGTGATTGTTGGTAAACAAGTAAACAAAGGAAACAAAAGCAAAGGTTTGTAATCAATTAGGGAAAACACTTAGCCAAAAAAATATCCACCTTTAGTTTGGCTGATTGATCATTGATTATTCCTAGTCCTCAATCCTCATAAATGTCCTAATCCCTGTTCTGAAATAGTTACCAGTCCTACTAGTCCTGATAACCCTAACTATTAAACAATCATGAAACCATCAAGATAAATCTAACAGCAGTAGTAAGTTCATGAATAGATATGCTCATGCAATACTTAACAACCCGTCAGCACTCGACATGCAATCAATTCTCTTCACAATAAACATTCACAACCCGTTCCTGTAAATCGTGTTTGCTACTCTGAATTAAGTATGAACAATATTAATCTCAACAAGTTGACCAGATTAAGGTAACTAGCACTATAGATAATATCAATCTCAACTAGTTTGTCACGCTAGGGAAACCAATATTAATAATACTAATCACAACAATTGATGAACTAGATCAACCAATAGAGTTCAAAACCCTAACCCTGCAATATGAATAATATTAATAAAACTAGGTGGCCAATCTAGAGAAATCAATATAACTCAATGGGATGAAGCATAAGAGAATCAATAACACTCAAGGATAGAGTAAATGAATAATCTTACAATCAAATTCAAACCAAGGATTCAATTGTCGTACTAAGAAAAGGGTGCTTAGCTCCTCATCGTCTTCGAAGCCACAAACTTTAAAGGAAAATTGAACGTAGAATGAAAAACTGAATAATCGATGATAGTTGCTTGGAGGCTATGGAACTAGGTTTAAACAATCTAAACCTAAAACCAAAGATCACAAACATAATCTAATAAGAAAATAAACTAAATAAACAAAATAAAGAAATTAAAAAGAAAATCGGAAAAGTAAAATAAAGTAACTTCGGAGAAATCCCGCGCGGCTCGCTGATGCCCATTTCCGCGATCGCGGATGAATTTCCGCAGTCGCGGAAAATTCCAAATCTGACTCTTTGCTCTCGATTTATCCGTGATCAACTCCATTGCTCGCCCGCGGTCACGGATTCTCCACCGCTGCTTCGTGTGGCTTCTTTCTTCGACTCTTCCTCGGTCTGCTCAAGTGGTCTCCTCTCCATCTTCAATAAGTCTTCGTTTAAGCTTCTCTAAACCACCAAATCCACACTTCTACTCTTCAACTCCACTCTCTACAGTTGTGCACTAAACGTATCCAAATAGCACCCAAAACACCGGTAACAACTCCTAGTTAAACCCTACAAAGTAGCGCTGATCAAGGTAGTAAAGAGATAGAACATGAAATTAAATCCTATGAAATGCTCTTTCGGGGTGTCGTCAGAAAAATTCTTAGGGTACATGGTGACACAAAGAGGAATAGAGGCCAGTCCAGAACAAGTCAAGGCCCTCATCAATCTCTGATCCCCTCGATGCGTCAAGGACGTACAAAAGTTGACAGGCCGGATAGCAGCTCTGAACAGATTCATCTCAAAGTCGTCTGACAAGTGCAAACCCTTCCACGACGCTCTCAAGAAGAACAAGTCCTTTCAATGGACAGAAGAACATGAATCCGCGTTCTAGGATTTGAATAAATACCTGGCCAGTCCCCTGTTGTTAACCAAACCCAAAGACGACAAGCCACTATTGCTATACCTGGCAGTATCAGAGTCTGCCGTAAGCGCAGTACTGGTCAGAGAGGAAGACGGCAAGCAATCGTGATGAGATCATGGATCCCATCGAACACCTTTCAGAAGACGAGATCATCCAACAATCGGTGGATCCTCATGCAAGGACGTGAAGATTGACTAGGAAGTGATATTCTATGTGTTTTTGCTAGTATTTCCCTTTTCATTAATTAATTAGGTAATTAGCTAGTTAATATGTGTTTACGTATTTTCTTTAGTTACCTAGTTAATTAGTTAGTTGTTTTTGTTGTTTACGTATTTTTCTTATTTTAGCTAGTTAGTTAGTGCTCTAAGTAGTGGTGTTAGTGCCCTACGTTAGTGCTAGGTTAGTAGAGTCAATTTATGTATTCTCCTATTTTTTTGTATTGGTACCTATTTATAGGTAGCCAAGTGCATTGTAATTGTTAGATTTGAATGGAGATAAAAACGAGTGTTTAGTACATTTCAAGTCTCATGACAATGGTTTCCGAGGTGAGTTGTATCCTCGAATCCTTAGTCGCGTTTTGGTGAGTTACATCCAAAACACCCTTTGGTGTGTCAATCTCGTCTTGTGTTTCTTGGTGAGTTGTATCCAAGACTCATAGGATGCCTATCCCAAACTCGTCCCGAATCCTTCGTGACGAGTTATATCCATTTCCCTTTGTAGTCCAATCTCCATCAAGTAAAAAACCCAAAAACAACCCAAAACACATTAGAGTGTCGTCTTTTGAGAGTCTAGCCAAGGGTTCCCTAAAAAGGAGTTCTTGGCGCCTTTCGTCTTGTACTGTACGGGTCCTGGAATATGCTCACGCACATCATCTGGTATCAGAGCTATTCAAGACGAAGGGATGATCATTCAAGCCGACTCAATGCCGAGGAGATTCGTGGTTCGACGCCAATGCCGCAGCCACATCGTCTCGGTCTAGGAGTCATCGGAAGCTTAATTAAGCGGAAGTTCTAACCATGAGGAGACCCAAGGAAGGCACGGGTCAGTCAAGAAGAGCAAAGGGCAGACCATGGCTAAGTGAGGCTTCTAGCTTACGGCTAACCCACCCACCACCACTTCTAGCCTCCACTCCCCACGTCTAGCCATCATCACTACCCACCAGCTCCCACGTCCAAAGCCTTATTCCTACTTAATTAATTGGGATTAATTGGTTAAGTATGGAATACAAAAAAAAAAAAGAGAGAGAGAAGAGAGCAAATAGGCTTGCGGTTTAAGGCTTGCGGTTGGGTGAGTCATATCCTAACCACCCACTAACCAATTCCCCTATTATTTCTCTCCTTTCAAATTCAGCACCTCCCGCCACACTTGCCCACCAACAGCTTCCCATCTTTCATATCTCAGCCGAGTCCGTGAATTGTGGAAGCTAGTTGCTGAATCCCTATATGATCTCCACCTCCAACAAATCCAACTCCCACACGTCCCATCCTTCCCTTGAGCTGCTGCAATTATGCTAATTAATTAGCCCTCTCCCAGATCCACCAAGCTGCTGCACGACCACCACAGTCCAATCCGGCGACGCCAAGTGCAGCCCCGACGTGCCTTTCCGACGACCACTGTCTTCCTCATCGTCAACTTCACCACAGCAAGCTAATCCTCCTAGCGTCCAGCCGAGAGGACGCACATGGAGCCTAAGTACGAGCCTTGTGAACTGTTGCACACGTTCGAGGATCAACTCGATATCGACCTCCTTAAAGAGGAGTTCCTCCAAGACATGCCCGAGATGACACTTGAGGATTGGGTCGACTTAGATCAACGTGAGATGGGCTGCCATCTTGAGTGTTTCATTGGCGGATGTCTCGAGCCATTCAGAGCCTTAGTCGATACCGGAAGTGATCGCAACATTCTAGCGGAGCATGTGGTCCAGCACCTCGGCCTCCCAACCCGAGCTTTGGTGCCAACCATTGAAATTGCTTGGATCAATGAAGGCCACCGTATTCAGGTGACTCAAGAAGTCAACATTGCCATTCGTCTAGGGGAGTATACGGATATGGTAACTTGCTTGGTAATGCCAAGCCGAACCAACGCCGTTATCCTAGGAAGACCATGGCAGTTCGACCGCAATGTGTTGCATGAAGGTCGACGAAAACGTTGCCACATAGTCAAGGATTTGATATTGTATACGTTGGATCCAATGAGTAGAGCTGATTTTTTCCGGGCCAAGGGATTGGCCCAACGGATGTTCCAACAAACCAGAGACTATGCAATGGGAATGAGCAAAGATTCGAGGTCGAATCTTCCTCAAGGAGAGGAGGATGATGAGATCATGGATCCCATCGAACACCTTTCAGAAGACGAGATCATCCAACAATCGGTGGAGCCTCATGCAAGGACGTGAAGATTGACTAGGAAGTGATATTCTATGTGTTTTTGCTAGTATTTCCCTTTTCATTAATTAATTAGGTAATTAGCTAGTTAATATGTGTTTACGTATTTTCTTTAGTTACCTAGTTAATTAGTTAGTTGTTTTTGTTGTTTACGTATTTTTCTTATTTTAGCTAGTTAGTTAGTGCTCTAAGTAGTGGTGTTAGTGCCCTACGTTAGTGCTAGGTTAGTGGAGTCAATTTATGTATTTTCCTATTTTTTTGTATTGGTACCTATTTATAGGTAGCCAAGTGCATTGTAATTGTTAGATTTGAATGGAGATAAAAACGAGTGTTTAGTAAATTTCAAGTCTCATGACAATGGTTTCCGAGGTGAGTTGTATCCTCGAATCCTTAGTTGCGTTTTGGTGAGTTACATCCAAAACACCCTTTGGTGTGTCACATCCAGAGGTGATTGTTTGGTCATGGTGCGTTCCATCCATGATCAATCAATCTCGTCTTGTGTTTCTTGGTGAGTTGAATCCAAGAGACTCATAGGATGCCTATCCCAAACTCGTCCCGAATCCTTCGTGACGAGTTATATCCATTTCCCTTTGTAGTCCAAAATC
This sequence comes from Rheum nobile, assembly GCA_027886185.1. NCBI lineage: Eukaryota > Viridiplantae > Streptophyta > Magnoliopsida > Caryophyllales > Polygonaceae > Rheum > Rheum nobile. The sequence goes on from WOAB01000485.1 coordinate 1,914,026, forward strand.
CATCAAGTCAAAAACCAAAAAACAACCCAAAACACATTAGAGTGTCGTCTTTTGAGAGTCTAGCCAAGGGTTCCCTAAAAAGGAGTTCTTAGCGCCCTTCGTCTTGTACTGTACGGGTCCTGGAATGTGCTCACACACATCATCTGGTATCAGAGCTATTCAAGACGAAGGGATGGTCATTCAAGCTGACTTAATGCCGAGGAGATTCGTGGTTCGACGCCAATGCCGCAGCCACATCGTCTCGGTCTAGGAGTCATCGGAAGATTAATTAAGCGGAAGTTCTAACCATGAGGAGACCCAAGGAAGGCACGGGTCAGTCAAGAAGAGCAAAGGGCAGACCATGGCTAAGTGAGGCTTCTAGCTTGCGGCTAACCCACCCACCACCACTTCTAGCCTCCACTCCCCACGTCTAGCCATCATCACTACCCACCAGCTCCCACGTCCAAAGCCTTATTCCTACTTAATTAATTGGGATTAATTGGTTAAGTATGGAATACAAAAAAAAAAAAAGAGAGAGAAGAGAGCAAATAGGCTTGCGGTTTAAGGCTTGCGGTTGGGTGAGTCATATCCTAACCACCCACTAACCAATTCCCCTATTATTTCTCTCCTTTCAAATTCAGCACCTCCCGCCACACTTGCCCACCAACAGCTTCCCATCTTTCATATCTCAGCCGAGTCCGTGAATTATGGAAGCTAGTTGCTGAATCCCTATATGATCTCCACCTCCAACAAATCCAACTCCCACACATCCCATCCTTCCCTTGAGCTGCTGCAATTATGCTAATTAATTAGCCCTCTCCCAGATCCACCAAGCTGCTGCACGACCACCACAGTCCAATCCGGCGACGCCAAGTGCAGCCCCGACGTGCCTTTCCGACGACCACCGTCTTCCTCGTCGTCAACTTCACCACAGCAAGCTAATCCTCCTAGCGTCCAGCCGAGAGGACGCACATGGAGCCTAAGTACGAGCCTTGTGAACTGTTGCACACGTTCGAGGATCAACTCGATATCGACCTCCTTAAAGCGGAGTTCCTCCAAGACATGCCCGAGATGACACTTGAGGATTGGGTCGACTTCGATCAACGTGAGATGGGCTGCCATCTTGAGTGTTTCATTGGTGGATGTCTCGAGCCATTCAGAGCCTTAGTCGATACCGGAAGTGATCGCAACATTCTAGCGGAGCATGTGGTCCAGCACCTCGGCCTCCCAACCCGAGCTTTGGTGCCAACCATTGAAATTGCTTGGATCAATGAAGGCCACCGTATTCAGGTGACTCAAGAAGTCAACATTGCCATTCGTCTAGGGGAGTATACGGATATGGTAACTTGCTTGGTAATGCCAAGCCGAACCAACGCCGTTATCCTAGGAAGACCATGGCAGTCCGACCGCAATGTGTTGCATGAAGGTCGACGAAACCGTTGCCACATAGTCAAGGATTTGATATTGTATACGTTGGATCCAATGAGTAGAGCTGAATTTTCCCGGGCCAAGGGATTGGCCCAACGGATGTTCCAACAAACCAGAGACTATGCAATGGGAATGAGCAAAGATTCGAGGTCGAATCTTCCTCAAGGAGAGGAGGATGATGAGATCATGGATCCCATCGAACACCTTTCAGAAGACGAGATCATCCAACAATCGGTGGAGCCTCATGCAAGGACGTGAAGATTGACTAGGAAGTGATATTCTATGTCTTTTTGCTAGTATTTCCCTTTTCATTAATTAATTAGGTAATTAGCTAGTTAATATGTGTTTACGTATTTTCTTTAGTTACCTAGTTAATTAGTTAGTTGTTTTTGTTGTTTACGAATTTTTCTTATTTTACCTAGTTAGTTAGTGCTCTAAGTAGTGGTGTTAGTGCCCTACGTTAGTGCTAGGTTAGTGGAGTCAATTTATGTATTTTCCTATTTTTTTGTATTGGTACCTATTTATAGGTAGCCAAGTGCATTGTAATTGTTAGATTTGAATGGAGATAAAAACGAGTGTTTAGTAAATTTCAAGTCTCATGACAATGGTTTCCGAGGTGAGTTGTATCCTCGAATCCTTAGTCGCGTTTTGGTGAGTTACATCCAAAACACCCTTTGGTGTGTCACATCCAGAGGTGATTGTTTGGTCATGGTGCGTTCCATCCATGATCAATCAATCTCGTCTTGTGTTTCTTGGTGAGTTGTATCCAAGACTCATAGGATGCCTATCCCAAACTCGTCCCGAATCCTTCGTGACGAGTTATATCCATTTCCCTTTGTAGTCCAATCTCCATCAAGTCAAAAACCCAAAAACAACCCAAAACACATTAGAGTGTCATCTTTTGAGAGTCTAGCCAAGGGTTCCCTAAAAAGGAGTTCTTGGCGCCCTTCGTCTTGTACTGTACGGGTCCTGGAATGTGCTCACGCACATCATCTGGTATCATAGCTATTCAAGACGAAGGGATGATCATTCAAGCCGACTCAATGTCGAGGAAATTCGTGGTTCGACGCCAATGCCGCAGCCACATCGTCTCGGTCTAGGAGTCATCGGAAGCTTAATTAAGCGGAAGCTCTAACCATGAGGAGACCCAAGGAAGGCACGGGTCAGTCAAGAAGAGCAAAGGGCAGACCATGGCTAAGTGAGGCTTCTAGCTTGCGGCTAACCCACCCACCACCACTTCTAGCCTCCACTCCCCACATCTAGCCATCATCATTACCCACCAGCTCCCACGTCCAAAGCCTTATTCCTACTTAATTAATTAGGATTAATTGGTTAAGTATGGAATACAAAAAAAAAAGAGAGAGAGAGAGAAGAGAGCAAATAGGCTTGCGGTTTAAGGCTTGCGGTTGGGTGAGTCATATCCTAACCACCCACTAACCAATTCCCCTATTATTTCTCTCCTTTCAAATTCAGCACCTCCCGCCACACTTGCCCACCAACAGCTTCCCATCTTTCATATCTCAGCCGAGTCCGTGAATTGTGGAAGCTAGTTGCTGAATCCCTACATGATCTCCACCTCCAACAAATCCAACTCCCACACGTCCCATCGTTCCCTTGAGCTGCTGCAATTATGCTAATTAATTATCCCTCTCCCAGATCTACCAAGATGCTGCACGACCACCACAGTCCAATCCAGCGACGCCAAGTGCAGCCCCGACGTGCCTTTCCGACGACCACCGTCTTCCTCGTCGTCAACTTCATCGCAACAAGCTAATCCTCCTAGCGTCCAGCCGAGAGGACGCACATGGAGCCTAAGTACGAGCCTTGTGAACTGTTGCACACGTTCGAGGATCAACTCGATATCGACCTCCTTAAAGAGGAGTTCCTCCAAGACATGCCCGAGATGACACTTGAGGATTGGGTCGACTTCGATCAACGTGAGATGGGCTGCCATCTTGAGTGTTTCATTGGTGGATGTCTCGAGCCATTCATAGCCTTAGTCGATACCGGAAGTGATCGCAACATTCTAGCGGAGCATGTGGTCCAGCACCTCGGCACCCCGACCCGAGCTTTGGTGCCAACCATTGAAATTGCTTGGATCAATGAAGGCCACCGTATTCAGGTGACTCAAGAAGTCAACATTGCCATTCGTCTAGGGGAGTATACGGATATGGTAACTTGCTTGGTAATGCCAAGCCGAACCAACGCCGTTATCCTAGGAAGACCATGGCAGTTCGACCGCAATGTGTTGCATGAAGGTCGATGAAACCGTTGCCACATAGTCAAGGATTTGATATTGTATACGTTGGATCCAATGAGTAGAGCTGAATTTTTCCGGGCCAAGGGATTGGCCCAACGGATGTTCGAACAAACCAGAGACTATGCAATGGGAATGAGCAAAGATTCGAGGTCGAATATTCCTCAAGGAGAGGAGGATGATGAGATCATGGATCCCATCGAACACCTTTCAGAAAACGAGATCATCCAACAATCGGTGGAGCCTCATGCAAGGACGTGAAGATTGACTAGGAAGTGATATTCTATGTGTTTTTGCTAGTATTTCCCTTTTCATTAATTAATTAGGTAATTAGCTAGTTAATATGTGTTTACGTATTTTCTTTAGTTACCTAGTTAATTAGTTAGTTGTTTTTGTTGTTTACGTATTTTTCTTATTTTAGCTAGTTAGTTAGTGCTCTAAGTAGTGGTGTTAGTGCCCTACGTTAGTGCTAGGTTAGTGGAGTCAATTTATGTATTTTCCTATTTTTTTGTATTGGTACCTATTTATAGGTAGCCAAGTGCATTGTAATTGTTAGATTTGAATGGAGATAAAAACGAGTGTTTAGTACATTTCAAGTCTCATGACAATGGTTTCCGAGGTGAGTTGTATCCTCGAATCCTTAGCCGCGTTTTGGTGAGTTACATCCAAAACACCCTTTGGTGTGTCACATCCAGAGGTGATTGTTTGGTCATGGTGCGTTCCATCCATGATCAATCAATCTCGTCTTGTGTTTCTTGGTGAGTTGTATCCAAGACTCATAAGATGCCTATCCCAAACTCGTCCCGAATCCTTCGTGATGAGTTATATCCATTTCCCTTTGTAGTCCAATCTCCATCAAGTCAAAAACCCAAAAACAACCCAAAACACATTAGAGTGTCGTCTTTTGAGAGTCTAGCCAAGGGTTCCCTAAAAAGGAGTTCTTGGCGCCCTTCGTCTTGTACTGTACGGGTCCTGGAATGTGCTCACGCACATCATTTGGTATCATAGCCATCTCAAGGCGAGGGGATGTTCGTGTGCTCGGAGAGCGCGAGGAAGGCTTAACAGCCACGCCCGCACCAAAGGCAAAGGAAAACCGCGCCATGGCATCTCAGGCAGCGATCGCGACCTCTCAGTAAAATCATCATAACTTTGTTTTCCGTGATCCAATTGCTCTCGAATTTCGAGGAAAGAAACTAGACTTCATTATCTAACTATTGTCGCCGGAATCATCCAATTTGGAGTTCGGAGCAAGGAGAACGACCCTGTTGAAGTCAGGACGATTTTCCGGGAAGTTGCTGTCGGCCCTGTTGTGCTCACTCCTCGATTTTCTGGCAAGCAAAGACAACGAAGATTCGAGGAAGAATCTTTCTTAAAGGAGGGGAGGATGATGTGACCATGGGTCACCCCTCAAGGACATGCCAAAGTCGGTTCAATGAAGAGGAAGAAGCAATCGAGCTGCATGGATGTGACCATGGATCACCTCAGTAAAAGTGCCGTATCTTCTTATTCCCAACTCCGATCACTCTAAAATTTTGAGGAGTGAAACTAGACTTCAAGATATATCTCTGGGCGTTGGAATCACTCCATTCCGATCACGGACGGGAGAGAACGAACCTTTTGAAACTAGGCCAGAAACTGTCTCCGCGGAAGATGTTTGATTTGTGTTTTATTGTTATTTTCATTAATTAATTAGCTAGTTAGTTTCTAATTAGTGGCACATGTAGTGGCGTTAGTGGTTTAGCTACGTTAGTGGGTAGGTTAGTGGGTAGTTAATTAGTATTAATTTACAATTTACGTATTGTTATTTGGCACCTATTTAAAGGTTGCCAAGATCCGTACAGTACAAGACGAAGGGCGCCAAGACATTGATTTGGCAACTTCTTGGCGAAACTCTCAAAATAGGACATTTGTTGTGTTTAATTGTGACTCTAAGCAAGAACTTGATGGAGATTTGACTCAAAAATTGAAATGGATATAACTCTCATGAACGAGGTTCATGAAGAGTTTGGGATAAGTATCTCTCGACCCTCGGATACGACTCACCAAGAACCTTGAAACGAGGTTGAACACTCATGGATATGACACACCAAGAATACCCAACCGCCTTCGGATATGACACACCAAAGGGGTTTCAGATACGACACACCGAAACAAGACTAAGACACTCAAGGATATCACACACCTTGAAGCCATCGTCCAAGAGGCTTGAAATGAACAAAACGCTTACGTTTTTTTAATAATCTCCAATTCAAGTCTACCAAATACAATGCTAGGCAACCTTTAAATATGTGCCAAATAACAATACGTAAATTGTAAATTAATACTAATTAACTACCCACTAACCTACCCACTAACGTAGCTAAACCACTAAGGCCACTACGTGTGCCACTAATTAGAAACTAACTAGCTATATAATTAATGAAAATAGCAATAAAACACAAATCAAACATCTTCCGCGGAGACAGTTTCTGGCCTAGTTTCAGAAGGTTCGTTCTCTCCCGTCCGTGATCGGAATGGAGTGATTCCAACGCCCAGAGATAGATCTTGAAGTCTATTTTCACTCCTCAAAAGTTTAGAGTGATCGGAGTTGGGAATAAGAAGATACGGCACTTTTACTGAGGTGACCCATGGTCACATTCATGCAGCTCGATTGCTTCTTCCTCTTCATTGACCCGACTTTGGCATGTCCTTGAGGGGTGACCCATGATCACATCATCCTCCCCTCCTTTAAGAAAGATTTGTCCTCGAATCTTCGTTGTCTTTGCTTGCCAGAAAATCGAGGAGTGAGCACAACAGGGCCGACAACAACTTCCCGGAAAATCATCCTGACTTCAACAGGGTAGTTCTCCTTGCTCCGAACTCCAAATTGGATGATTCCGGCGACAGTAGTTAGATAATGAAGTCTAGTTTCTGTCCTCGAAATTGGAGAGCAATTGGATCACGGAAACAAAAGTTATGACGATTTTACTGAGAGGTCGCGGTCGCTGCCTGAGATGCCGCGGCGCGGTTTTCCTTTGCCTTTGGTGCGGGCGTGGCTGTTAAGCCTTCCTCGCGCTCTCCGAGCACACGAACATCCCCTCGCCTTGAGATGGCTCTGATACCAAATGATGTGCGTGAGCACATTCCAGGACCCGTACAGTACAAGACGAAGGGCGCCAAGAACTCCTTTTTAGGGAACCCTTGGCTAGACTCTCAAAAGACGACACTCTAATGTGTTTTGGGTTGTTTTTGGGTTTTTGACTTGATGGAGATTGGACTACAAAGGGAAATGGATATAACTCGTCACGAAGGATTCGGGACGAGTTTGGGATAGGCATCTTATGAGTCTTGGATACAACTCACCAAGAAACACAAGACGAGATTGATTGATCATGGATGGAACGCACCATGACCAAACAATCACCTCTGGATGTGACACACCAAAGGGTGTTTTGGATGTAACTCACCAAACCACGACTAAGGATTCGAGGATACAACTCACCTCGGAAACCATTGTCATGAGACTTGAAATGTACTAAACACTCATTTTTATCTCCATTCAAATCTAACAATTACAATGCACTTGGCTACCTATAAATAGGTACCAATACAAAAAAATAGGAAAATACATAAATTGACTCCACTAACCTAGCACTAACGTAGGGCACTAACACCACTACTTAGAGCACTAACTAACTAGCTAAAATAAGAAAAATACGTAAACAACAAAAACAACTAACTAATTAACTAGGTAACTAAAGAAAATACGTAAACACATATTAAGTAGCTAATTACCTAATTAATTAATGAAAAGGGAAATACTAGCAAAAACACATAGAATATCACTTCCTAATCAATCTTCACGTCCTTGCATGAGGCTCCACCGATTGTTGGATGATCTCGTCTTCTAAAAGGTGTTCGATGGGATCCATGATCTCATCAAATCGCCAATATACTACGTCAGTCGAACGCTATTGCCAACAGAAACAAGGTACTCGTCGTTAGAAAAACTTGTCCTATCACTGGTAATGGCATCGAATAAACTCAAACCATACTTCGAATCTCATACTATAATTGTCCGCAGTAACCATCCCATGAGAGCAATCATGAGGAAACCCGAGTTCACAGGACGAATGGCCAAATGGGCCATACACCTCAGCGGCTACCACATCGAATACGAGCCCAAAACAACGATCAAGTCGCAAGCCCTAGTTGACTTTGTGGCAGATTTCAGCCCGACCCTAGAGCAAGAAGCCACCAAAGAAGCAACACAGTTACTTGCGACAGATGAAACAGGCAAATGGGAACTCCACACTGATGGTGCGTCGAACGCTAGAGGATCAGGGCTAGGGGTCATGTTGAAATCGCCACAAGGGGACAAGATAGCCCAGGCCGTAAGATGCGAGTGGGACACAACCAACAACGAGGCTGAATACGAAGCACTCATATTTGGGCTCATTCTGGCACGCGACCTAGGAGTCCAAGAAATTGAAGTCATCTGCGACTCCCTCTTAGTCGAAAATCAAATACAAGGGTCGTACAATGCCAAAGACGACAAGATGATAGCTTATCTAGACGTAGCCAAGAAGCTGATCGACCAATTCCAAACATTCGACATCAGGCAAGTGCCCAGAGATCTCAACTCTCAGGCTAACGCACTAGCCAACTTGGGGTCCGTCTTGGACCCAAAGGAATTCCCAAGCATCCCACTGGCACACATCTCGACACCAGCTGTCCCGAAAGCATCCAAGGAGTCGAATACACTATTGGAAGAACTTGTCATGACGGAGATAGGTGACCGGCCAGAAGGAGACATCGGCAACGATCATGACGACACATCAGATGGCTAAAAGACGGCGTCCTACCCAACGACAAAACGGAAGCAAAAAGGCTAAAGGTATAAGATCTTTCCTTCGATATTATAAGTGACGTCTTATTCAAAAGATCTGTCACAGGGATACTCCTACGATGCCTCAAGACTCCAGAAGTCAGACGCATCTTATAGTCATTACATGAAGAAGAATGTGGAAACCACACCAGTGGATGAAGCCTCTCGGGGAAAACCTTGTGAACCAGATACTACTGGCCCACAATGAATAGAGATGCGATGGAGTACACCAAGAAGTGCGATGCCTGCCAACGACACGCACCCGTTCCTCATCAACCCTCGAAACTCCTCCATCCGACTCTAACACCATGGCCCTTCATGAGATGGGGGATGGACATCGTCGGAAAACTCCCACCTGTGTCGGGTCAATGAGTCTTCTTCCTTGCCAAGACAGACTATTTTTCCAAATGGATCGAAGCGGAAGCCTACCTTGAGGTAAAAGATCAACACGTCATTTCGTTTATAAAACGCAATATCTTGTGCAAATTTGGCGTCCCATCAGAAATCGTGTGCGACAATGGCTCCCAGTTTATCAGTCATAAGACTCGAACCTTTTGCGACCAATGAAACATCAAACTGGTCACATCTACTCCTCGATATCCGCAATCTAACGGACAAGTCGAGTCTAGCAACAAAATCTTCGTCAACAACCTCAAGAAATGCCTCACAGGGGCTAAAGGAAAATGGGCAGACGAGCTCCCGTTCATCCTCTGGTCCGACATGACCACTCCAAAGAATGCGACTGGACAGTCACCATTCTCACTCGTCTACGAAAGTGAAGCGGTCATTCTCGCCGAGCTATTGGTTCCGACGGCCCGTTACAGTCTTCAGATGAATGAACAAAACGTCATCGAGCTAGCACACAACTTGGACACAGTGGATGAGGCTAGAGAAAAAACCATAATTAGAATGGTCAGGTTCCAGCAACAGGTTGCAAGAAGTTACAACAAAAATGTTCGAGCCAAAGTCTTCAAAGTTGGCGATTGGGTCCTTAGAAAGACATTCCAGAACACCAAGAATCCGACTGACGGAAAGCTCACACCTCAGTGGGAAGGACCCTACCTAATCAAAAAAGTAGTCGGACAAGGAGCATACCAATTGGAAGACAAAGACGGACGACCAATCCCGAGAAGTTGGAACGCAACACACCTAAAGTTATACCACTTCTAGACCAACAAGGTAAGACACTAACGATCTTTCACCTACCATATACTATTTGTTGTTACAAACACAATTCTATTCCTTGAAACTGAGCATTCACTTCTAGTAAGGACATTTTTCCTTGCAAACCTAAGTACAAGACGACATCGACATACACACTGGATCCAATCACAAACAAAAGCGCTTACACTACATTTACATGATCGATCAAAACACGGGGAGATGAACACCACATGCACGTCTGCACACCGCCTGCCTTACACAATACATAAGGTTAAGACACCTTATTACATTTACACAATAGAGACATATTGCTTTCCTCCTCGGCATAACACTAAGTCATGACTAAACATAAACACATACATTTACAGGCCTCCTTTTTTTACATACATACGGCAAGCCCTACTCGACGGAGCACACGGGCAAACCCGACATACAAATCAAAGGCGTCAATGACAAACTTCTCTAGAAGAGTCCGACGAAACATACGAACACATAAAAAAGTTCGACCCTTTGTAAAACGGATTACGTCAATAAAAGTCTAAGCATTTTTTACATACATGCGACCCGCGATGATGGACGGGTCGCCAAAACATATTGTTTGCCTACACACACATAGGACTTCAAATCATCCATAACACATTATGCGACCCGCGATGATAGACGGGTCGCCAAAACAGAAAACATCCTACCCACACACAAGTGGGGTCACAAGTCAATTACGAAAAACAGTCAAAGGTCGGGATTCGCGGCATTACCTTCAGTAGGGGCCGGATCGGTGGAAGGCTGGGGCTCGAGCGGCATAGTATCGCCAGAATGGACCTCATCTTCACCGGCACTTTCGTCTAGAGATTCCTCTCCGACGCCGGCCAACTGGAAAAGCTCCGAACCAGGATTCCCCTTCGGAAACAAGGTATCCATGGTCTCTTTCTCCGCCTTCAAATCCCAGGTCTCCTGCTTACCCTCTTCAAACTCCTCGATCATCTCGACACGCGACTTCAACGCATAGAAAGCGCCTACGTCGCCTCCGACCCGACCAGCCTCAATCCTATCCTGCTTCACCTTCTCTTCAACACTTGACTGGCTCTCACTAAGCTCCCTCCGACAAGCATCCAAGTCATCTTGGCAATTCTTCAGCTCCCTAACGAAGCGACGCTCAGCGTCCCTAAAACGACTCTCAGCTCCTTCCACCTTGGTCTTCAAAGACGCCAGATCGGACTCTGACCTAGTAGCCCTGTCCTCGGCCTTAGAGACCATCTCTTTGACACCAGAATATGCCCCCAAGAGAAACTGGAAAGTCTGAAAAAAGACAAGATCGAAGCAATCAAGGTTCCACCCGACTGTGAGAATAAAAAAAACGAACAAACTTGAGATCCGCCAAGACGACTTACCTTCCACGCAGAGCACCCCGCTTCGCCAATACAGTCCAAGGGAGAGATGCCATCAACTTTAGATTTCATAGTCGGGTCCTGAGCATGAAAGAGATCGGCAATCGATCGACTGACCGCGTCGATCTTCTCGACTCCACGAGCAGCCGTCACCTTTTTCTTTGGAGTGTCCACCACCTTCACATCGCCAGGAGAAGCACCTGCCTTCCTTTTTGAGCCAACTTTGGCTGGGAGCGACGACTCCACCAGCATCGATTTACTCGACGAGGCCTTGGCCGCCGCCAACCTTTGCTCTATCAGACCTTTCCCAGACACTCCCTTCAAACAAGCACTCGACCGACCAGCCAGAGACGCTGACATGACAGACAAAACATAAATCACAAGCAGACGACTAAAAATACATGAGTCAAACAAAAACTCACACTTGACCTGAGACGATGAAACAGTCGACATAATGTCCTGATTAGTGGGGGAGACCGACAACAAGTTGACGTTTATGAACTTCTGCTCTGACGCATGGATACTAAGAATAATCTTTGTCAGACCTTCTGACTGAGCGTCCACTTCCAACTCTTCAGCCTCAGGGACTACAAAAAAGACCGTGGATGGGGGTCGAGGTTTTTCTTCGACGCCCTGTGGTACAACTCTTCAGCCCCATGGGTGTAATACCCACACCACATTGGGCCGGCCTATCACAGGACTGCAGCCCATACACCCCAACCCATCCTTGGTAGCTCCACCTAATTAATAGGCAGCCATCTCCAAGAGGTTGTTGGTGAGTCTCGAACTCGAGACCTCACCCTTTAACAAGCGGCCAAAGCATTGCTTGTTACCAATTGCGCTGCAACACAATTGGTAACAAGCAATGCTTTGGCCGCTTGTTAAAGGGTGAGGTCTCGAGTTCGAGACTCACCAACAACCTCTTGGAGATGGCTGCCTATTAATTAGGTGGAGCTACCAAGGATGGGTTGGGGTGTATGGGCTGCAGCCCTGTGATGGGCCGGCCCAATGTGGTGTGGGTATTACAAAAAAATACACTTTTATGGAGAGGGGCTCCGACCCTTACCGACTAGCCATTGCTCTATCCATGGGCCGCAGCCCATGTACCCCAACCAAATCCCCATGGCTGGGAGGTTATTGGTGAGAGTCGAACACGTGACCTCTTCACCCTTTATCAAGCCTCCGAAGAGCGCCTTGATATCTGTAACACCCCCAAATCATAACCTATTTGGAAAGGCATTACCGCCAGTGATCTCGGAATTTCACCTCCGAAACCACCCAAGGCTAAACCGGATTATTCAAATCATACATAACATTTATATAATCCATAAACCAACGGTTCAAACATAAGTCAGAGGATTACAACCCAATCCCCGTAGGATAAAACATTGTTTCAGAGTAAATACATAGCGGGAGTCTTTAAAGGTAAAACAAGTTTTGACCATAGCGCTCAACGCCAAGGATCTCAACCTGAATAAACTTATCAAAAACATTGTCCGCCATAGTCGTTCTTAGCCTTCACTGGGTGGCAACTTGTCTGATGTGCCGAATCGAACGAATGACACCAGCCCACATGCAAAGAACAATGTTCGTGGGTTAGTCTAATGAAAGACTAGCAAGGGTACAAAGCAGAGTGGTTCTAAGTAGTCGTATTAGGTTAGACTCATCGTTTCTCGGATAATAACCGATAACGATATCCAACCACCATACTTCTACTGGAATATCTCAAACGACATGATCAAGAGAAGACTCCAACGGAAATGAGTCTTATAGGAAAATCCAAGAGAAAGACTCCAAAGGATCGAGTCTTATCGGAAGCATGATAAATGTCTGGAATATTATAAGTTCATATATAAACATGTAAAGTCAAAAACTGACTGAGATGCTTGGTTCACGACCAACCTCACCGTATAATGCGAATCACCGCACTATACGAATCCAGATCGGAAAGAGAACGTACTACATTCAACTCAGGGCGAGTTTCCTAGTCGCACTAAACTTAGCTGCACTACTCGCCAAAGGTATATTAATTATGTGCACTCGGGCACTTATCTTATACAATTCCAAAACGATCAATCACGTTTCAAGATTTTAGAATCTCGTCCTCGGCGGACATGAGATATAGAGAGTTGGGACTAAATCCCTGAGTTTGGCACCAGCTGTTGTGCACATCCCCTATGCTCGGATAGGAGAGGGTCATGACCAAAGAAAAGTGTTGGGGCCTGGACATCCCATCCACTTGGTTATAAAGAAACGACTAGTACTCACTGAGAGATACCGAGTAGCGTTCCTACGAATACTCGTTCTAACTAAGCAGTTCAGAACAGTCAATTATAATAAAGCCCTCAAGGCTAATATCTCAGATATATTTCAATCTAGATCATACATATATAATAGCGTTGTTCTAGCAGATATACAACCTATTATAATGTTCATTTTATCTTTCCAAAGATAATTTCATAAAACGATTCCAGACATGAACAATAATCAATCCAAATTAATTAACAATTAAGCAATTGATAATTAATGGAATTATGGAATGATAAGCAAGAGCGAACCGCCACTTGCCTTGGATCTGACGAAAGCTTTGAAAGCTTAGAACGAAAGGGTTTCCAAGTCCAGAACGGGAACAAATCCTGGATAAAATCCATATGGAACGACCCATAACAAGACCCTAAATTAGATTCAATATATATATATGAATCTAATGGAAAACAAGACAAAGGAACAAGGCCAAAGCCCATGCCCAACACCAAAACACACAACCGGCATGGCTGCCGCGGGTGCGGCAGGCACACACCGCCGGGTGCGGCACATGGACAGGGCGAAGCGACAAAGGTGGCAACGAGCACAACTCACCCAAATCGAACCCCTATGGCTTCGATTCTCCTTGGTTCGATCCTACCACCTTATTAAGCTTACAACAAGCTTCAAAAGCCTCCTGGGAACGGATCAAAACAAAGCCCAAACAACCACGAAAATCGGGTTCAAAGTTCAGCAAAAGTCACAAATTTCTGAAGGGAAAATCAGTGGGTTGCAAGGGTTTTCTTACCAATTTTCGATCGACCTCTAGTTTGAATCGACCTTGGCTATTCTTTTCACCCTCTTAAGCTACACTTCACCTTCAATATGCAACTTCGATCTGGCCAAACGAATGAGTGAATCGATCAGAAATCGAATTCAAAGTTCAGCTCATGAACACGTTTTCTGGTTTTGACAGCAAAAGAGAGGACGAAAATGGTGAGGAGCCAACTTCTGGCCTTTCTCACGACCTCTCCTCCTCTTTTATAGGCAAACCGAAAAGAGCTCTTGAAAGACAAGTATACCAGGTGGTGGACAAGCTAGGCCCCATAGCCTTGGCAAGTCACCAAGCCTAGTTGCCAGCTGCACCAAGTTGGTTGTCAGATGCTGAAAAAATATGCTGAAGTGGTGTGCTGTGGAGGCTAAGGCATTAAAGGCCGACTTCCTCTTTGGCTCTTTTGTCTTATTTACCTTAAATGGTAAATTTACTTAACCTCGGGTTAAATATATTTGTACACGAACGAGTTTTTAAGCCAAAAATACCTTAATTGTATTTTATATTGCCCAGAAAAATATTACAGAAGCCAAACATTACACAGAATGTTCGTATCTCTTCAAAATTAATCTGGCTCGCAATATGGCTTAAGAAAATTCAAAAATTTTATTCGTGCAAATATACGGGATATTACATCACTCCCCCCTTAAAAGAAGTTTCGACCCCGAAACTTAGGTCGCAAACATCTCGGGAAAGCGTCTACTCATATCCTCTTCCGTTTCCCAAGTCTCCCAGGTAACATCCTCGGTTCCTGACTTGGACCACAAAATTCGTACCAGAGGTACGACCTTGTTGCGCAACTTCTTCACATGACGCTCCAAAATGCGTACAGGTGTCTCTTCATATGTACCGTCTGTCTGAATCTCAATATCCTCATAACTCAGCACATGAGATTCATCTGGCACATATTTCCTTAGAAGAGAAACGTGAAACACATTATGCACAGGATGTGCTGATGGTGGCAACGCTAAACAATATGCTAGCGATCCCACTCTGTCAAGAATCTCAAATGGTCCCACATAGCGAGGGTTAAGCTTTCCACGCTTACCAAATCTGAAAACTCCTCTGGATGGCGATACTCTGACAAATACTTTGTCGCCAACCTCAAATTCGACATTCCTACGCTTCGGGTCCGCGTAAGACTTCTGTCGACTCTGAGCTGTCAACATTCTTTGTCTGATCAATGCAATATTTGCAGTAGTTCTCTCGACCAACTCTGGTCCGAGCAGAATCTTGTCGGCGTTCTCGTCCTAACAAATCGGCGATCTGCACTTCCGACCATACAAGGCTTCAAATGGAGCCATTTTGATCGTAGCATGCCAACTATTGTTGTATGTGAACTCGATTAGACTCAAGTTGTCTTCCCAGCTAGTCGGACGATCGAGTACACACGCTCTCAGCATATCCTCCAAAGTCTAGATAGTCCTCTCAGACTATCCATCCGTTTGAGGATGAAAGGCAGTGCTAAATCTCGGCTCGGTTCCCATGGCCTTATGGAGTTCTCTCCAGACTCTGGATGTGAAACGGCCATCACGATCCGAGACAATGGTCTTTGGAATACCATGTAACCGGACAATCTCATGCAGAAACACTTCGGCTAACTTCGTAACTCCCCATGTTGATTTGATAGCCACGAAGTGAGCACTCTTCGTAAGTCTATCAACAATTACCCAAGACTCTTCATCCTCGCCACCATCGGCATCGAAACATCGCGTTCATCGCAACCGGCATCGTGTGCACCCACTCGCGAGGCCATCGACCCTTCGTCGCCATTCCTCGCGGTGTTTGCATCCATGCCTTCGCCGCGTTCTTTTTGAGACGCTTTCTATATTTGTTATTGCTTATTTTAGATAGTTTCCTTTTATAGTCATTTCTATTTTAGGGTTTGTGCCTTTTGTATGCTTGCATGGGATAGCCCACTAGGCTCGACTCGGCCCATCCGATGTCTCGCCCTACTATTTAAGTCAAACTATGTTATTTGTTTCAACATGTTCAATTTTAATCAAGGTTTCAAGTAGAGTGTTTATCCTCCTTCCCTTGATCGGACGTCACCCTCTATCTTCGCATCCCCATTCCCTCCGCCGCCGACGCTACGGCAATTGCTTGAACCTTCAAGCCAAGTCTTCCTTCGCATCTCCCTTCCTCCGCAATCGACGCTACGACACCAAAGACTTGTCTTTTCAAGTCATCTATCCATCATCAAATCGCTTCCGCCATCGCTAACCATTCGCTCCATCAATCACTTCCCTCGCGTCCACAATCGCCACCAATTCCATCACGTTCGCCATCGACGTCGTCTTCGCTGTTGTGACACTCAACATGACACTCAGCCTCGCCGACACCGCGATCTTCCAGACCACCTCCACCGGGTTTGCTTCGCCACCATCTTGTCAACCTTTCGTGCAAGACAACGTGACTTCTTGCCCAAGACTAGATCCAAAGGTGTCGCCTTTGACAATTGGCTTGTCATCGGAGGCAAGAACACATCATTGTGCTGACAGCAAGTCATCATGAAGGAATGAAAGAGAACACGATTTGACCAGCTTATGTACTTGAAGCAAGCTCATTAAAACATGGTATATAAAGCAAGGAAACTATTTTAAACCCCAAGACGAAAAAAATCAATAGAACTTTGTATTTCATGTAGGACTGATCATGCAACTCAAACCTGGAAAAGACCAACTCAAACAAAGGAACGCACAAATAAGATGAACCTTTCGGTCTATCACACTTTAGCAATCTTATAGGACTTTCCTCTTTCAATCATAATCTATAGCATACTATGAGATCACAACACCATAAATTTCACCTATATTTTTAAATTACTTTGTGCATCATCAAAGAAAGCCTTATCCTCATGCTTTCAACCCAATAGGCAGTTTGTTTATTTGTAAGATTCATTTTATAAAGGCTTGTTGCTTGAGATAATAACATTTAAAAAGCATAAGGTTCATTGAAGTAATAGTAAAACATGAATCATTTTCATAGGATACATCCCTCAAAAGAGATGAGGTTCGTAATTTTACTTAATCCTATATCTATTGCAATTCTATTCCTATTTGTATAAGACTTGATGTTTTAGCTTGAGGATAATTAGACCCATGTTAGAGAGCTAGCAAGTTCAATATCAACGCGAGTTTAATCAAACTCTTCTATAAATTGTTGACTATAAGGAAATAGTTGAAGCCAAGTTTTTCAATCTCTTGTACATTTGCTCCAATTTCAGCATCCACCTCATTATTCTCTTCCTCTGTAAACCTTCCCTGAATATTGATTGTTGAAACCCCAAGTTATTGTAATCATCTGCTAATTGCTTATTAATTTTTTTTAAATCATGGCAGCTCATTCAGGCAAGTAAATAATGTTAATGGAATACAACAGAAAGTTGAATGACTGGAGTGAGATGATTTTAGCTTTAATTTAAGGATGAAAACTCTCCTCTTAACTAATATAGTTCTATAACAAAAGAATCCAGCTCCATCTACAAATATGATTTCACTGTGTAAATGCTTCTTAACATACATGTAGTATGTTGTAAAGTTGTATACATATACAAATATGATTTAGTAGCAGTTGTTTATATAGCATGATTCCTGAGGGAAGACCTTCATATACTCTATATGCATAAAAGTAAAATTAAGAGAATTAAGATTAACGAAGAAAGCAATCAATAAGGTAGAACAAAAAACCATAAAACTTCTTTATGTGCAGAGGATTTAGAAACTAAAAAAAACTATAGAATGTGAGATTTGGCAAGTATCCACATACTTGCCAAAGTTTCCTAAAAACATATAGAACAAAACTTGAAATAAAAGTATTTCACAAAGAATGGTAACTTGAAAGAAAAGTAGTTTCAAGATTCAACATCAACGATTAATTCAAACAGAATGCCCAATTAATCATGTAAAACCTACACAGTTCAGTTATTTAAACTAGTGTAGTACCCGTGCCTTGCACGGGATCTGTTTATTTTTTTTACATTTGTAAAAATAGTATACTTAATTATATGTTTCACTGATTTTCACTAAGATTTATAAAGTTAATGACTGTTATAGGAGTAGATAAGTTTCTATATAAAAAATGACTAATCGACTAAAAATATTCAAGATATAAAAACTTATATTATATAAAGAGAGGCGGAACTCTCCATAACTTTATTAATAATAAAAATTGGCTAAGTAGTTTTTGAAACAGGGATAGCCACACCCCTTACATCAATACTACCAAAACAATGAAACATAATAAAAATGTTAATCTAATACATGAAAATGAAACACTAAACATAAAATTTGGCACTATGTTCAAAATTGCTACAAATTATCAAAAACTTCCTTGTATACTACATTGGTTGTAGTATTAGATCTCTTCTTGTCTTTATCGCAAATCAATATCTTCAAACCTTTCTTGCTTATCACCCTTGATGATGCAACATAAAACTGACCATGACTGAAAACATGGCGTGGAAGATACAAACCGACATTTGCAAGAGATTGGCTCTGGCTCTTGTTTATGGTCATAGCAAAACAGACACTCAAGGGAAATTGTCTTCGTTGAAACTTGAAAGGAAATGAAGTGTCTGATAGTGACATGATCATGCGAGAAATTAAAACCGTATGTCCAATATTGTTGCCTGAAATAATTCTCCCTTGTATGACATGACTGCCAAGCTGCGTGGTTATCAATCTCGTCTCGTTGCATAAACCTGAAGACTGATCAATATTTCAAAGCAGCATAATAGGGACCCCAACCTTAAGTTTCAGTATATGATTCGGGAGACCAGAACATCTAATACTGTTCAAGTAGTCAAACGTATAAATACTCGCATCACTGTCTTTAACAGAACCTGCCTTGCACAGACTATCCGAACTGAGATAGACCTTTTTCATCACTAGGCAACGAAGACAATATATACTCATTAACTTTATCTACCTCTTCGTGTGTTGGAGCAAGAATTGCTCGTTCTTCAAAGTATGCCTGAGACAACTGATCTTCCATAAGAGAGGGATAAACATATTTAACAACAGCTGGAATAGGATCTAAGTCATAATAATTCACCAATAGTTCATCGGGAATTTCTATTTGCGCTTCCCCATCATTGTCAACTTCTACAGTCTCATCTCTGATGCTTAATACCCATTCAGAAGATTCATTTGCCTCTTGGATCTCATAATCAGACGTACCTTGTTGAATCCTCATGTTTCTTATCAGAGTAAGAACTTTGCAATGATTCAACAAATAAGAGGAATTAATGGTGGCAAAAACAACATCTTGCCTACTTCCTTTTGAGATAACGGGTAGGATTTGCCTAAAGTCTCCACCAAATATTACGACTTTCCCTCCAAAAGGTTATTCTAAACTAAGGGGATTTGTAGCATGTATAATATATCTTAACGTCCTGTCTAATGCTTCAAAACAAAACTTATTCATCATGACAGCTTCATCCCAGATAATAAGTTTGGCGGCACATATCAACTCAAAAAGTTTCATACCTGAACATATATGACACGTTGAATCCTCATTAACTTGCAAAGGTATTTTAAACCTCGAATGAGCAGTTCTGCCGTCAGGTATTAGGAGAGTCGCATTTCCACTTGAAGCAACAGTAAGGACTATTTCACCTTTTGACCTTATAGCCGCCGAAAGTGACCTCCATATATAATTTTTGCATGTTCCACCATAACCATATAAGAAGAAGACACCCCCTTTATTTGATGAAACAACATTCATGATCTTATCATAAACCCCTTTCTGCCCCATTGTAAATTTAGAAAGTAATTGTGCATGCTCCTCGGCTAGAATTGTTGTGTCATATCGAAGTTCATCTTGTATAAGCTTGTTGACACCTTCAGATATGAGACTTGAATCTACAGGAGGCATGGTTTTGTAGTGACTCAAACTACTACCATTCCATCGTAATAACTTGTCAACTTCAGCAAGCGCATAGTTTTGTAATTGATCATCTTTTAGATGCAAATCCGCATATAAATAGCATGCACGTGTCACTACAATTAAATGAGTAAAATATGTGCATGCAAGAGTAAATCAAATAGAGTTAAGATTTTGATCATGTAAACAGTAATAATGAAATACATACCCTCAATTCCGAGAATTCTCCTTTGTTTGTTGACAATATCATCTGCTAGAAGCCTCCATGTTCGTTTCCAAACAAACTCTGGCCTTGACATGCTATCAGACAGCAAAAGAAACACAAATAGACTCCTAATGTAGTGTGTCGATCCCCAAAAACTTGCTTCAGTTATCCCGTCAATATATTCTATGTCATCATCTAACAACCTCAATGCATAGCAAGCTTCTTTAAAAGTAGGATAGACTATACCATCAACAGTCCTTAAATCTTCATAGCATGTTGGCCCTTTAATATGATTCAATAAAATTCTAAGATAGTACCTCTCCCCACTACCCAGACATACATGATAAATCCTTCCAACGAACCACCCTTATCACATTTTTTCCAGTGTCTAGATGAAGCTACCCAAACAAATTTCTCTGGAAATTCGGAGTATGTCAAATCTTTATCTTCTGGAAACTTCTTGTTACACTCCATCCATTTAAAAAACATTGATTTTTCACTTTCATGATCATTTAAGACGACATCAATAGGATCATCATCATCAAATAAAATGCTTTCCTCACCATGAAGGTGCAAATTCAACCGTTGAACAGGAGGAGTCATGTAATGAATATCAAAGCCGAAACTCCTCCAAGCAGCTTCATACGCCGATATGTAGCGACAATTGTAGTAGTTTTTTATTTTTTCCATGCAGTCATCACCAGGATTGTGTGCATCAACGCTTGATATTGCAACAGTGACGTGATCATGACCTTTATTTATGTACTTGAACAGATACTTGATAGAGCCCGATCGATTGCACCATTCAACTTTTATATGTGCATTATATTTTAGGAGAAGAAATGCATTGTAAGGAACCACATACCGATTATCAAGGGGAACTCCATTCTTTTCCATAGTTCTACCATCTTCACGTCTTCTGTAAACAGGGTAGCCATCGTCATCAACAAAAGTCTATTCAACAAATTGTTTTGGAAAGTACTTTATACACTTTCCATCTGCCATACACGGAGAGGAAGTGATACGTGAGGATCGGGATGCAGCCTTCGGTGCGAGGAAGTCCACAAGAGCCAAAGGAATTAGGCGAGACAACACCCAAACCGGCAAGGGGAATCTTCTGTATTCAGATGGATCGTTCTCTCTGGTCCGGGCTCCGAATTGAGTGATTCCAAATCCCAGTGGTAGATCAGGGAGTCTAGCTTGTTCCCTGAACATCTGAGCGCGAACGGATCTAGGAGTCGGAAGATATGGCGAATCTACTGAGGTGTCGCAGATGGTTTCGCAAGGAACTTGGCACCGGCGAGAGGGAGATTTGAGGGCAGTTTGGGGGCGCGCCTTGGGCTGATTCTTTGGATGATATTGGGGTGATTCAAGAGTGGATTGAGGGCAGGATGAGAGGCGGAGAGATAGGGCAAAGTCGAAGGGGATATGGCTTCACAAGGGTTGGATATGACGCACCTCGCCTTGTAAGAACTAGTGAAGGAAATTGCTTTGGATATGACACACCAAAGGAGATCCTTGCACGGGGGTTGATATTACTCACAACCTAGATTTGAAGCTATCTAAGAACTGAATTAAACCCTAAAATTCTGCAAAAAACTCCATTGAAAAACGAGAGAGAAAAACAAGGTTTTTGGTTCAAGTTTGCATAATGAAAACAAGGGCCGGCTATCCCTTATATACCCAACTTTTAATGCTGAAATTTATCCATCACATAGCCAATAACTAAGGTAGAAAATGTCATGAAGACCCACACAAAATCGGCATTAAATGCCTCTTCAAATCAAGCCCCACATGGCTTAAGAAAACCTTGCGCCTAGCCCGGTTGTTGCACCAAGGCACACATGGCCTTCTCTTCCATTTGGCTCGGTGATCCCATGGTCATCAAGCCAGCCTGGAGTCCCTCTTGCAATGCTCGAGCCCGAGCCCAAGTGATTCGCCCCGAAAAGACCCGAGCACCGGCCTCCCTTGTGCCTACCATAGGTGTGTGGCACTTCCTTGCTTCCACGCCAGTTTCATAGGCATTCTTGTGCTCAATATCTTCTAGAGGACCAGTGGAGTCATCCCCCAAAATATGGCTCGGAGAGTTGTGAGAATCGTCGGGCCAACTTCCATGCCCTAGCTCGGATGCCCTAGGCGCGGCGGCGACGGCGCTTGACTCTTCATGGTTTGAATGGCTTGAGTCTTGTTCATGATGCGACGTAGTCACATCATCCTCCCCTTCTTGAAAAGGATTCGCCCACGAATCCAAGTGCACTTCAAGAAAAACTTTAGAGCACACAACACTACACAAAGAAAAACAAGGAAATGAGGGACCAATACGTCGTCAGGGAAAGCAGGGTATGTGTAAGCGACCATGATTAGTTTCATTGAGTATCCATGGATGTATTTCCATGCACAAGTATTTCCCCACTTCAGCCTAAAGATGTGCTTAAGTATAGAACATGAGATGCACATGACATACTTTGCAACAAATGCAACGCATAGGACCATTTTTTTATCATGAAACAAGAATTGTGAATGAGAACAATGATGCACACATGAATGTCTAGTTCTACATGCAAAAACTGAATGCAAGGACTTGTATACATGTTGATCACAAACTAAAGGTATCCAACAAGTCATGAATAGAACAAGAGAACTATGATGTATGCATGAATATCTAGTTTCACCTACAAAAACATATTCATGAACTAGGTATTCTCTAACCCTTGAAAAGAATTCATTTTGAAGCAAAGGGAAAAGAATAAATTGAGTAGAGTCAAGTGATACTCCCCTAGAATGAGCCTTGGATTGAACATCCTTCTTCTCATGGTCACAAGTGCTCTTAAGTTCAGAAGGCTTATCATCCTTGTCGTCAACCTCTTCTTGGAATAGGAACGGCAAACATGAAGGAACCATAGATGTTGCATCCATCCATGGAGTAGCCAAAGAGTTGAGTGAACTACGGGCAATGATGGGTGGACGTGTTCCTTTTGTAGATGAAAGAGATGGTTCTTCAACTTCCTTCTCCTTTTCTTTTGGCCTTAGCTCATCTTCAATGAGCATAGAAGGCTGACATGATGCGGTTATAAGTGGAGTTTCTTCCTTGAGCTCTCTTTCACCAAAGGATCGCTTCACAACTTGTAAGGGTTCAAAGCAACGATTCGGCTGAACCATAGGTGTGGGTGGAGCAACTTGCTTCCTTTGAGGTTGGTTCTTGTTGACATGATTCGTGTAGTGTAGAACCTCCTCAATACTTGTACCACGGATGAAATGCTGCATGTTAACAATAGCACGAAGATAAGAATTCATGCCATTGATAAACTTAGAGATAACATACCCATCGGGAAAGCGAAGGCCGGATCGGAAGATAAGAGTCCGAATCTCCTTGAAGTACTCGTCGGGGGTACGACTTCCTTGGCACACTTACTCCAGCTTGGCGTGCACTCTCTCGGTATAGTCCCTTGGCACAAAACGCTCCGAAAGAGCATCCTTGAGCATCATATCCCATACGGCGCCGCTCCGCCTGGTCCTCTTGCCACCAATGGTAGGCGAAGTCGGTGAAGTGAAATGCGGCAATGGCGACCCTCCTAGCATCATCATATCCATAGAACTCGAAGATGGACTCAGTTTTGGCCATCCAATCCAAGCACTCATCCCCGTTGGAAGATCCCGCAAATATTTGCTCATGGAGCTTAACACCGTGGTGTTGCTCCCTTCCTTGTGGCCTTTCTTCATGGTAGGCCGGGGGAACATGTCGTTGGGGAGGCATTGGAGGCCGCATAGTTGCACGGACTTGAGGTCCCCTCATCGCCATTTGTGGAGGGAAAAGATTGGCGGTGGGCGTAGGTGTAGCTTGAGATCGCCCATAAGAGTCATAGCCTCCAACTCCATAACCTGGAAGGTTAGTAGCACCAATAGGGATATTATTAGGAAATGTAGCAAAATCATTAAACATACTTACCCCCGAGGTTGCTACAAATGGTGGCGCTTCGTACGCCGCAGATGCCCCTTGTGGCGCCAATGACACCCTCGGAGCATGAGAAGAAGACGCTTCCTCCCGGAATTGCACATGGTCCACATTATTAAGAGCGGACCCAATGACTTCTCTTGAAACTGGTGGCACAACATGGCCATGGCTTGGAGGACGGTTAACACTCAAATGGAGCAATTGCTCGGTTGTATCCTCTTGGTTGCGCTCCACAATTTCCAGCCGTGGATTGATAGATAGCAAGGTTTGTTGAATGTCTTGCAAAGTTACTCCCTTGGATGGAGATACATCCCCTTGTGAAGAAGTGGCTATCTCCTTCCCGGCTTGGTTATCATCTACCATCCCTAGTCAATTGCAAACAACCAAACACCAAAGCAACAACACAAAACCAAACAAGATGTAGTATGCTAAGCCAAACAAAGATAGTCCCAAAACTGACCTAGAACTCAAAGCACAACAAGATGCAAGTGAATGTAGGTCACAGCTAGGAAAGGGTTTGGCTAGGCGATCAAAGACTAGCTAGCTTGCCCGGGCCTATGTCTAGGAAGCTACTAAGTACGCACTTGATTTGGAAAACTCTTTTTTTTCACTTAAAAACTGAATTGGCTCTTAGGTTGGCTCACTTTTTAGGCGAGAGGATCGGGATGCAGCCTTCGGTGCGAGGAAGTCCACAAGAGCCAAAGGAATTAGGCGAGACAACACCCAAACCGGCAAGGGGAATCTTCTGTATTCAGATGGATCGTTCTCTCTGGTCCGGGCTCCGAATTGAGTGATTCCAAATCCCCGTGGTAGATCCGGGAGTCTATCTTGTTCCCTGAAAATATGAGCGCGAACGGATCTAGGAGTCGAACGATATGGCAAATCTACTGAGGTGTCGCAGATGGTTCCGCAAGGAACTTGGCACCGGCGAGAGGGAGATTTGAGGGCAGTTTTGGGCGCGCCTTGGGCTGACTCTTTGGATGATCTTGGGGTGATTCAAGAGTGGATTGAGGGAAGGATTAGAGGCGGGGAGATAGGGAAAAGTCGAAGGGGATATGGACTCACAAGGGTTGGATATGACGCACCTCGCCTTGTAAGAACTAGTGAAGGAAATTGCTTTGGATATGACACACCAAAGGAGATCCTTGCACGGGGGTTGATATTACTCACAACCTGGATTTGAAGCTATCTAAGAACTGAATTAAACCCTAAAATTCTGCAGAAAACTCCATTGAAAAATGAGAGAGAAAAACAAGGTTTTTGGTTCAAGTTTGCATAATGAAAACAAGGGCCGGCTATCCCTTATATACCCAACTTTTAATGCTGAAATTTAGCCATCACATAGCCAATAACTAAGGTAGAAAATGTCATGAAGACCCACACAAAATCGGCATTAAATGCCTCTTCAAATCAAGCCCCACATGGCTTAAGGAAACCTTGCGCCTAGCCCGGTTGTTGCACCAAGGCACACATGGCCTTCTCTTCCATTTGGCTCGGCGCTCCCATGGTCATCAAGCCAGCCTGGAGTCCCTCTTGCAATGCTCGAGCCCGAGCCCGAGTGATTCGCCCCGGAAAGACCCGAGCGCCGGCCTCCCTTGTGCCTACCATAGGTGTGCGGCACTTCCTTCCTTCCATGCCAGTTTCATAGGCATTCTTGTGCTCAATATCTCCTAGATGACCAGTGGAGTCATCCCCCAAAAGATGGCTCAGAGAGTTGTGAGAATCGCCGGGCCAACTTCCATGCCCTAGGCGCGGCGGTGACGGCGACGGCGCTTGACTCTTCATGGCTTGAGTCTTGTTCATGATGCGACGTAGTCACATCAGGAAGGATTAGAAGCTCCGCATGGACAATGCATCATGAAATTTGTCACCACCTTGTATAAATCAGCATCCTCTGTCGGGTGCGGAATTTCAGCCGAAATGACCTTATCGATATCTGTAGTAGTTGGTAACTTAGATTCCTTATCCAGAAACAACAAAATATGGGCATGGGGCAAACCACGCTTCTTGAATTTCATTGTGTAAATAACTGTAAACAATCCAAAAGTCCAAATAAATATAAATTATTTAATATATTAAAATAAATCATAATTTGATACATATATAGACTATAAACTTGTGAGGATAAAAATAATATAAGAAATTATATAGTTATTGTGCAATTGAAACAACAACTAAAGTAAGGAAAGTCAGAAGAGATGTTACCCGATTTAACCTTGCCAAAGACTTTTTTAACTTTGAAATCTTGTATCATGGACTCCAGTTTCATGTGGAAGACTCTGCATATAATGTCAGGCCGATCCTCTGGTTGTAGACACCTTTCTTCGCAAAACATTACAATTTCAGGCCATTTTGAATTGCATGTGAATGTTATGAATAGATCGGGATAACCATGGTGTTTGCATATGGCCATTGCATCTTGATAGTTATGTTCCATGTATCTCGGACCACCTGTAAATGAAGATGGCAACACTATTCGCTTCCCAAATGAATCCAGTGTTGTTTGACCCTTGCTTGTTGCTGCTGTAAGATTACTATTGTTATACCCGAAATAAAGGTCGATAAAATAAAGTATACAAAATATTAAACACTACTAAAAGGTATTTATTTTAAAATATATTATGGACATTACAATGTGTTAAACAATCTTAATGTAATGCATGGTCGATAAAATAAAGTATACAGAATATTTATATTAATTATATCATTACCAATATTTGGTAATGTAGATGAACACCGTGCCAACAAAGATGACCTCGTAGTACCTGAATATTAAATATTAAAATAATTATATATTATGAACAACCTCGTAATTTATACCATATATGTATGTATAACATTATATGAGGCTGGAAAAGCATCATTAAGGACTTACCATTTACCGTAATAGATAAGGATGTATCTTGGGTAAGTACAGAATTATGAATATTGCCAAGTATAGTTCCTGCAAAAATGTTTCTAATTTTAGTTTATGTAACTTCATTTCTTAATTTTAATTAAATACGACATCTTTTTTGCTAACCTGATTCATTTGGTCGTGTTCCATGCCTCTTATGGCTAATCGTATTCATTCTCAACATCCTCTTACGTCAAGCTAATTTGATAATCCAATAAACAATTACAAATTTTGTAAATCAATAAATCACTCAATTCATATTTACTAAATAACATCATACCTTGTTCAATATTTCTACGTTAATTTGATTGGTAAGACTTGCGTTCTGTAACGGCGCTGCAAATAAACAAATATATCATACAAACACATATAATTGTAAGACATAATATATTATAGGGTCAATTACCGGAAACCACCCGTCCAATAGGGCACATTGTCTGAAACCACCCGGATAACGACTATTTACCGTAAACCACCCGTATATCCATCTCCGTTACACTGTTACCACCCAACTCGTCATTTCGTTTAAAATTCCGTTAAGTAATTACAGATTTAAGCCAAACTTTTTATTTTCATTCAATTTCTCCACAACTTCAAAACTTGGGTAAAAAATGCAATTAAGCTAAAATCGGGGGACCCCGATTGGGTACTGTTCATCACCCCCAAGCTTCAGCCCAGCCGAGCTTTGGAAAGCTCTCCAATGGCGATTTTTCGCCGAGTCGAACCTCCATATGGGCTCGTTTGGTTTAATTATCCCATGGGCTTTTTAGTAGGGGATTAAACTCGTCTAACCCAAGTGATTTCGGATGGAAATAATCAAAGACGAGATCGAATTTGAGTATTTATGGAAAGAGAATTTCGGTTTTTAGCTTTATGGAAATTGGGCGATATCGGGGCCAATTCGATATCGTTTTAGGTCAAACTTTACACAATTTCGAAGCTCTCCCCGAGACCTTTCCAACCCCTATAAATAGGGCACCTTTCAATGAGTTTTCGGTATCCAATTTAATCCCAAAAGCTCAAGAACCCTAAATGACGTTCGGATGATTACGGATCAAATTGAAGAATATTTCGGTCTTTTAATTCGATCAAATCCCACCATTAGATGCGTAATCTTCTATTCTTAAATGGACATGGGTTAAAGAAATTTTTTGGGCTCGAATCCATGCCCAGATCCGCCATTAAAGCTAAAAAACGGAGCTTTCTACTTGTCCGCGCGGAGGAAGAAGAAAGACTTCTTCGGAAATTACGAGTGTGGCCCTCTAGTTTCTAATTTGTGGCAAATCTGCCCTCCCCAAAATTAATAATTTACAATTTTAGCTCATATAATTTATAAGAATAATAATATTTAAGCTAAAATAATTAAGCTAAAATAATATTACAAAATTGGCCCAACGTTATGGGCTTGTGGAAGAAATGCCCTTTTTTACTTTGCAAAAATTACAAAAGTTGCCCAAATTAATATTAATTTTGTAATATTATTTTAGCTTAATTACAATTTTTACCCAAGTTTTGAAGTTGTGGAGAAATTGATTGAAAATAAAAAGTTCAGCTTAAATCTGTAATTACTTAACGGAATTGTAAAACGGAATGACGAGTTGGGTGGTAACAGTGTAACGGAGATGGATATACGGGTGGTTTATGGTAAATAGTCGTTATCCGGGTGGTTTTAGGCAATGTGCCCTATTGGACGGGTGGTTTCCGGTAATTGACCCTATATTATAATACTTAAGAACATGGCTTTATAAAACAAAAAATTTGGTACTAGAGTTTTCTTTGTCATTGAACCTTATAGGTATGACTGAGTTATTAGAGGTTTGATGAACTATTGGTAAATGTAAACCCGCCATCGTACCATTGTCGACCACTGCATAAATACATAGATATTATTACTTTTTATAAAATCAACTATATGTGGTACATTAGATGAACATCCTCGCAAAGTAGATGAACTTATTGTACCTAAACATTACAATATTAAATAATGATAGATTATTAATAACCTCGAACTTAAGACCATGCATGTATAAAAATATATTACATAATGAATTTCATTACTGACTAACAATTAACTGTAATAGATAATGGTGTAGCTTGGGTAAATATAGAGTTGCTACTTGACAGAGGCTAAAGTCGTATCGCCTAATCAAAATAATCCTTAAGAACCTAAACTAGTAGAATAGGCAAGCAATGGTCGAATCCCACAGGGAGGAAGTAATCTTTCTAAGTGCACAAATGTATGTCAAAGTAACAAAGGGGGGAATTGATTGTTTGGTTTGCAAGTAAACAAAGTAAAGTAAAACAAAGGTTGTAATCAATTGGGAAAAAGTACTTGGTCAAACAAATATCCACCATTCATATGATTGATTGGTCCTAGATTATCTCAATTTCTTCTTATGATTATTCATGTCCCTATTCTGAATTAGTTACCAGTCTTATCCGTCCTGATAACCCTAACTATTAAACAATCCCTACCAACCTTTAAGATTTAATTCAATAGCAGCAAGAAGCATAGGAATTAACCAGCATACATGCAACACCACGACCCGCAGCATTCAACACGTAATCAAATCTCTACACAACAAACTAGTCCAAACAGTCCCAGAATATCATGCTTGCTACACAAGATAAGGAATTTCAACCCGAAATATCCAAACCCTAGCAATAGACAATTACTAAAATCAACTAGTTGCGTCCAACAAGCGAAATCAATAATAATCAATATGAATAAGCTTAAGAGAAAAGATATAATCCAAAGGAATAGGAATAGAATTATAACCTAACAATCATATATCAAATGAAGGCTTCAATCGTCGGACTAAGCAAAGGGTGCTTCGTTCTTCATTACTCAAAGGGAAACTAATACTGAATGGAATAAACGATGATGTAAAAACTGACTGAAAACTGAATTCCCTCCAATGGCTAAGAAAACTAGGTTAAGTAACCTAACTCAAAAACCTAATGTAAAACGATAATAAACAAAGTCTTAAAAGGAAATAAAGTAATGCAAACGAAATAAATAAAATAATATAAAAGTGAAACTTCGGAAGAACTCCCGCGCGGCTCGCTGATGCTGGTTTCCGCGATCGCAGATGAATTTCCGCGGTCGCGGAAAATTCCTTTCCTGGCTCTTTGCTCTCGATTAATCCGCGATCAACTCTCTTGCTCTCCCGCGGTCGCGGTTTTGACTCTGCTGCTTCGTGTGGCTTCTTTCTTCGATTCTTCCTCGGTCTTCTCAAGTGGTCTTCTCCTCATCTTCTAGATATCTTCGTTTAAGTTCCTCCAAACCACTAAAGTCACACTTCTACTTCTCAACTCCAATCTCTACAATACGCTCTAAACATCTCCAAATGGTACCCAAAACACCGGTAACAACTCATAGTTAAACCCTACAAAGTAGCGCTGATCAAATTCCCCCATGCTTGAACCTTGCTCGTCCTCGAGTAAGCTAAAAGAAACCTACTCCTCCAATCAAATCCCCAAGGTCTCAGGAAGCACAGAAAAAACCATCTCTACTAAGAATTGTACCTAAACATGAAACTCCAAGGCACCAATACAATGAGCACAACACAACCCAACACATAACACAACACCAACCAAGCTAAAAGGAAAGCAGAGTACTTCCCCCAAGCTTATCCCGAACACCATAGAGTGAATAAAAATCTAATCCTAGCCTCGATCTATCTTCTTATACCTCCTATAGTGACCTACCTGAATCCTCCTTATATCTCCTCTTCTTATGTCACCACGCCGGTAAAATGAGAAATCCTAATAATCACTCTTCTTCTTTTCACTCATTTTGCCAAGGCGCCCTTTTGGGTTTTCACCAAGCCACTCATTTCATTTTTCAGTAGATGTGCTCACATAAAACTCACATCACTCTTGACCTCATATCACCCCAGCCTGATGATGGTCCAAGCCACCTGCTTATTACCTAAGCCGCTCTTTCGGGTTTTCGACTTATCCTAGGATTTCTATTTTTGCCTCTTTTCTCTTCAGACGGCCAGCAAGTATAGAACACTCCCCATGCTTAAACATTGCATTGTCCTCAATGTAATGAAAGACAAAAAAAAAGATGAAGCACCGGGAAAAGCGTAAAGGTACTCACAACCGTCGCTGAGTTGGCTTGGACACTGAAGGTTGTTGCTGGTGGTATATCAATATAAGCACAGGTCTCTGGTGTTGTGGCGGTCTTCAAACTCAATCTCTACCGTGCAACCAAATGGAACCATTGTAAGGTGTAGTGGCATGTCAGGGAAATCGGGGATGCACGGCCGTCAACGAACACATAGCGGAGCCCAGATGGAATCGTGTGGCGGGCTCTAGTGTTCCTCATCCTCAGCTGTCGAATGTCGGGCCATCATCGTTGCCAAATAAAATGTGGGGTGAATGTCTCCTCCTTGGCAGCATGATGCGCACCATTGCTCGTAGTAGAACTCGGACAACTGGCCCTCCGGTAGAACTTTTTTTTTTCGAATTTTTTTTTTTTGAAAATAGGAGACTTACAGTGAGTTTTCCGCGCCCGCGGAAATGTTGCTGGTGCGTTAGTTCATCGTCTTCTATTAGGCTTCAGGCCTCCTTCCTGCAGGTTAGTCTAAAGCAAAAACAAAAACAACAGCAAAAACAAACAAAACAAATAATAACTAAAGACATGGAATGAAAGGACAAGAAAAGAAATACATACCTCGGGTTGCCTCCCGGACAGCGCCTTAGTTATTGTCGTGGCTCGACTTAGTACTCTTCCACTCAACTCGGGTTGCTCACAGCAACCGAACTCCTAGGATCAAAATCAGGGGGATGCCTCTTTGTATTCTCTATGTTGAGCTCTACCCCTAGTCTCCTGCACTTCATGATGGGTGGACCGCTGTTCATATCAATGATTACACTTGCCATTTTCAAAAACGGCCTACCCAGCATCTCAGAGGCTGCATGCTTGTCCTGCCCCGTATCCAGCATGTAGAAATCCGCCATTTGTATCACGGTTTCCTTCTTGTGCTTCCCATTCGGCTTCTTCTTGATCTTGCACAACGCCTTTAAAAATTATGTGCAGCGAGGGATGTTGTCTGCCAGTTCGACCAAGGGAACGTTTGCCTCGCAGTTATTGAAGGTTTCAAATAAATCCTTGACGTTCTCCACCTTTCGGGTGTCCTTCAGAGCCTCGGGAAAGGATGCGGGAGGCTTCAATGTACTGAGCAAAAAAGAGTCAAGGTGAGTAAACGCGTCATCTACGTCAGAGGCTAAACCGCGATCGCGGTTTGGGACCCACGGTCGCGATTCTTCAACTGGGCAAAATCCTTCTTCAGAAAATATTCCGCGATCGCGGTTTTCTGTCCGCGGTCGCGGTTTTTCCTCATCAAAAATCTCGTCAACAGGGACTTTTCCGCGATCGCGGAAATCTGTCCGCGGTCGCGGCAATTCGCCGACTTCCTCTTCTTCTTCAGCATGAACCCCGTCATCGCGGCCTTCTTCTTCAGAGAGCACCTCGCGGTCGTGGACATCGTCAGGAATGCCCAGCTCCTCAGTGAGCAAACCGTGGTCGTGGTACACCTCATGCGGTCTCGGGTTCTCTTCTACAGACATCTCACTGTATTCTGCGCCCATCTTACCAATTCGTTCTTCCCTTTCAGCGAAGGGGGCGATATGTTGCTGCTCAGCACTTTGCAGGGTCATCGAAAAGACATTCTCTCTCTGGTGAACTACTAGGTGAGATAGTAGTTTTGCCAATGCCCCGTTCTCCATTTTGCTCATTGCGTGAGCCAATTGCCCCATCTGATTTTCCAAGTTCTGGGTATTGGACTTCGTCTCTTGTTCAAGTTGGATCATTTGTTGCGTAAGAGCTCGAAGCATATCCTCAGTAGACATGTGGGAACTTGGATCGGACACTGGTGGGCTATGCTCGTAGGCTGGATAGTACTGTTGTGGAGTACCTTACTGATAGAACGACTGTAGCCCCGGGTAGAACTCCTAGTAGTCATGACCATATAGATGGTATTGCTGATTCCCATAACTCGAGTTAGGGTGATCTCTCCACCCTGGGGCATATGCGCAGAAGTATGGGCCATATCGCGGCTCCTGCCGGAATTGGGGAAATCTCTCCATCTCTGTATCAAAATCAAAAAGGGAAAAATCAGTAGCACGGGTGTGGACCGTAAGATAGGTCCACACACAAGTTGGCACACAAACACACACAAAGAAAAATTAAAACTTGTCTCCCCGGCAACGGCGGCAATTTGACAGAGGCTAAAGTCGTATCGCCTAATCAAAATAATCCTTAAGAACCTAAATTAGCAGAATAGGCAAGCAAGGGTCGAATCCCACAGGAAGGAAGTAATCTTTCTAAGTGCACAAATGTATGGCAAAGTAACAAAGGGGGGAATTGATTGTTTGGTTTGCAAGTAAACAAAGTAAAGTAAAACAAAGGTTGTAATCAATTGAAAAAAATTACTTAGTCAGACAAATATCCACCATTCATATGATAATTTGGTCCTAGATTATCTCTATTCCTTCCTATGATTATTCTTGTCCCTATTCTGAATTAGTTACCAATCTTATTTATCCTGATAACCCTAACTATTAAACAATCCCTACCAACCTTCAAGATTTATTCAATAGCAGCAAGAAGTATATGAATTAACCAGGATACATGCAACACCACGACCCGCAGCATTCAACACGTAATCAAATCTCTACACAACAAACTAGTCCAAATAGTCCTAGAATATCATGCTTGCTATACAAGATAAGGAATTTCAACCCGAAATATCCAAACCCTAGCAATAGACAATTACTAAAATCAACTACTTGCGTCCAACAAGCGAAATCAATAATAATCAATATGAATAAACTCAAGAGAAAAGATATAATCCAAAGGAATAGGCCGGAATAGAATTATAATCTCACAATCATATATCAAATGAAGGCTTCAATCGTCGGACTAAGCAAAGGGTGCTTAGTTCTTCATTACTCAAACGGAAAATAATACTGAATGGAATAAACGATGATGTAAAGCTGACTGAAAACTGAATGCCCTCCAGTGGCTAAGAAAACTAGGTTAAGTAACCTAACTCAAAAACCTAATGTAAAAGGATAATAAACAAAGTCTTAAAAGGAAATAAAGTAATGCAAACGAAATAAATAAAATAAAAGAAAAGGAAAATAATATAAAAGTGAAACTTCGGACGAACTCCCGCGCGGCTCGCTGATGCTGGTTTCCGCGATCACGGATGAATTTCCGCGGTCGTGGAAAATTCCTTTCTTGGCTCTTTGCTCTCGATTAATCTGTGATCAACTCTCTTGCTCTCCCGTGGTCGCGGTTTTGACTCTGCTGCTTCGTATGGCTTCTTTCTTCGATTCTTCCTCGGTCTTCTCAAGTGGTCTTCTCCTCATCTTCTAGATATCTTCGTTTAAGTTCCTCCAAACCACTAAAGTCACACTTCTACTTCTCAACTCCAATCTCTATAATACGCTCTAAACATCTCCAAATGGTACCCAAAACACCGGTAATAACTCATAGTTAAACCCTACAAAGTAGCGTTGATCACTACTATTTCCAAGTATATTGCATGCATAAAATTTTGGTTAAGCAAAATCTATATTAATTTAATATTTTAATTAAATATGATATATTTTTCTAACCTAATTCGATTAGCGGTGTTCCATCCCGCTTATGCCTTATCACATTCATTCTCAATTTCCTCCTCAATCGAGCTAATTTTAGCATGAAAATAATAATTAAATATTAGAAATTAATAAATCACTCATTTCATACCACTTTAAATAATACCATACCTTGTTCGACATTTTGCAGTTGATTTTGTTCTGTAAGCATGACATTGTGCAATTGAACTGCAAATAAATAGTTATATCATAATGCACTTATTAATGATAGTAATACAACCTTTTTTTATACTTAATAAAATAGATAGTAAGAACAAAAAAGTGGTACCATAGTTTTCTTTGTCTAGAACACTAATAGGTAAAAGTGAATTATGAACGTTTTGATCACTTCTGTAGTGCAAAGTCGTCGGAGTAGATGAATTTCTTGTACCTGAACATTAAAGAATTAAATAATGATAGATTATTAATAACCTCGAACTTAAGATCATGCATGTATAAAAGTATATTACATAACAAATGTCATAAATGACTAACCATTATCTGTAATAGATAATGGTGTAGCTTGGGTAAGTACAGAGTTGCTAATATTTCCAAGTATATCGCCTGTATAAATTTTTTGTTATGCAAAATCTACATTAAATTTTTAATTTTAATTAAATATGATATAATTGTTTCTAACCTGATTCGATTAGCGGTATTTCATACCGCTTATGCCTTATCACATTCATTCTCAACTTCCTTCTATGTCGAGCTAAATTGTGCATGAAAATACATGACAAATATAACAAAAAAATATCACTCATTTTATACTACTTTTAAGAATACCATACCTTGTTCAACATTTTGCATATCAATTTGTTTTGTAAGCATGACATTGTGCAATTGACCTACAAATAAATAGCAATATCATAACTTAATTAATTAATGATAGTAACACACATAAATTTTTATACTTAATAAAACATATGGTAAGAACAAAAAACTTGTACCATAGTTTTCTTCGTCTCGAACGGTAATAGGTAAATTTGAATTATGAACGTTTTGATCACTTCGGGGTAATTGTAGAGCCGACGGTGTAATATTCTGGTTTACTGCATAAATAGATGCATATGTTTTACAAACTTTACGAATAAGCAAACAATATAAATAATAATTAATTTTTTTTATAATTATAAACATATTTAAATTTATTTTAAACTTTTTTTTTTCGACACAATGAAATTAAACATATATTGTATTACTGAACATCAAACATTGATTACAATATAAATGAAAAAATCGAAGTAAATAGATAATTTGTTCAATAACCATTACTAACCATTTGAAATGTCGGACATTGGGATACGATCATTAATGAAAGAATTGGGAGTACTTCCAAGTGTAAATCCTGCATAATTAGTAGTTATATTAAAGTTCATATTTATATTTATTAGACAAAATGTCAACAAAATAAATGCAAATTATTACCCTGATCGATTTGAAGTTGTTCGTTGTCGTTTCTCTCTAATAGAAGCCATTCTCAACGTTCTATTATGTCGGGTTAATTCGTCCATAACAAAATCATCCTGACAAACTATAATATATTCAAAGTTAAATAAATAAATCTACATACTAATCATTTATTTTAATATTATAAAAATACATAAACATGTTTAACTACTTAATTTAAGTATTTTAATAGAAACAACACTGAGAATAACCCCTAAGGGAAAACCCTAATGTCAAACACTCTCTTTCAACTCCTACCCTCCAACAACGCCGATCAAGCCCTAACCCAAAATCAAATGCCCTCTACACCAAACTCACCTCACGATTTCTGCGACATCACCATTGGATTTCTAATGCCTTCCTCCTTGGCTGCCTCAACATCTTTCCCCTCGCTCAGAGGACACAAGGAACCTCCATTGTCAAAAGCAAGCTCTTCTTTCATGAAGAGTTCCAACACCGGAAAGTCTCTGAGTTCTTTTGGAGGTATCACCCCTTTCTTCACCAGAAAACTAAGGTAGTCTTCTCAATCTGGTTCGGGCGGCGACCTTCTCTTTCCTCGTGCTCTGAATTACTGGAAAAGAGGGGTTCCTCCGCTAAAACCCTTCTCAGCTACGGGGCTAATTTCTTGGACTTTCCCTGGAATCCTCCACCCTTCCTCGGACAAGGCCACTCCAGTTGGAGCTATGTGGTGTCTTTCATGGGAGCTTGCTTCGAGATGGTGCAGTGGTTTTCAACTCTGGTGCTCCTCTTTCAATCTACAATTTTTAGGTGTGAAATTCCAATCGATACTCCTCTTTACCTAATTATCTTCTCGTTTACCTCCTACTATAAATTTAGCTTCACAACTTATCTTGTATGCTTTCACTGCTTACTGAAATGTCAAATTAAAAATTTTGAACCCTTCGGAGTGAGCGAGTGGCGTTTCTCTGTATCCTGGTGTGGTGTTTGTTCTCTCTGTTATGATAAACAGTTGCACCTACCCTTACCCCTAATGGATAAAGGCAAACAACCCTTCTCTGTTTTCATTTGCACGGAACCCACTTCTGAAAATGCTTCACAAGCATCAAAATCTTCTACCAATCCTATTGTTATCAACAAAACCAGAAAATCATCTTCTAAGGATGATAACACTGCAAATCAAGGTCTTCTCAAGACCCCTGCTATCCCTGAAAAGAATGACCAGGTTACTGATAAGGTGGTGCCGAAATCCCGTGCCACCAGACTCGAACGAGCGTGGCTTTCCAACACCAAAATTCTACCTCATGTGTGTGCTAATCCACCAGAACTCTACCTATGTTGGATCACCTTTGATTCTCCATTTTCCTGTCTTAGGAAGTCTTGGTTTTATTTGACCAAACGATCATCTCAACAGATCAATAAGAGTACTCTATCTTCATTCAATATGATGCTCATTATCATTTCTAGTAGTACATTTAACAGCTTGGTTGACCCTATTTAATTAGGTGATGTGTTGTGCAGGGATACAAATACACCCCAAATTACAAGAATGATTTTCTTATAGGTCTCGTTGGTGGCCTTGAGAATTTTCCTTGGACGATGAGTCCTCATCCACCTCATATACAAATGACTTTGGAGGATTTAAAGGACTTTGGACCAACAAAGGCTGTCTACCAGCAGAGCACCTCTCATCCTACCAAGACTCTTCCCTGGACGAGGAGATTCCACCAGCAGAGTGTTCCCATGGAATTCAGTTTCTCCTATATGAACATATGTATGAAAATTATGTTTCTCCCTTTTCCTAAGGGAAAGGAAACATCTATCAAAATGTACCAAAATTTGGCTTCACAAGCCACTGTAGGTGTTAAAAACACAATGATTCAAGCCAAGGCTTCACAAGCCACAAATACTGCTGGTAAGATATTTAACTTGTGTACCAGTTTTATTTGTCTTACCGAACCTCTGTCTTGTATGCTTACTCAAGGTTAGAGTATTTTACCCAACAAGCTAACACTAAAAACTAAAACTACTCCCTCGCATTGGGAAAACGTGTTGTCTGCACTTACCTTTGTCAGGAAGCTCAACAGAACAAGAGATAAACTTAAACAAACCTCCCATGGCAAGACCAAGCTCACTTGCAAACTCTTCCATAGGTTTATAAGAAGATATGCCTTTGGAATTGACGGGGTATCGGTCGTAAAACCCTATGGACTGATATTGAGGCTCTATGTAAAATAGAGAAGATCCAAATCATGGCACTTGTTGAAACAAGAATAAATCAGGAACCAAGTAAAGGTCTTTGGCTTAAAGTCGGGTTTGACACTTTCCACTTCTCGCCTGCCTCTGTCTTCTCTGGTGGTTTATGTGTCATGTGGAAATCTTACCAACTGCAAAACGAACTATGTGAATTAACCCACATCGATAAAAGATTCATAGCTGTCAAGTACAAAATCATTGACAAAGATTATACTATGATGATTATTTTCTCTTATGCCCCACCAAAAGAGAATGAAAAAAATGAGTTTTGGACTCTCCTTACAAACTTTATTTCTCAAACCCATATGCCATGTTTAGTCATTGGCGATCTTAACGAAATTGAATCAACCTCGGAAAAAAAGGGTGGAACTGACAACATCTTCTCAAGATTTGACAGACTCCACAATTTCAGAAATAGTTGTGACCTCCTTAACATTCCAACACAAGGCGGACAATTCACTTGGCGTAAAAACCAAACGAAAATAAATAACATCTATGAAAAATTAGATCGGGTGCTTGTTCATGATCAAATCCTACAATGGTTTCCCGGTATCTTTACTAAAAAGCATCCTTTCACCTTGTCGGACCACTACCCTATTTCAGTGGAAATTGAAAATCCAAATCCCTTCAAAGCACAACCTTTCAAATTTGAAAGAATGTGGACAACGAGGAAAGACTTCGAAAATCTAGTTAAACAAGCATGGCGTATTGAAACCCAAGGCTCCCATATGTACAACCTTGTAAAAAAAAACCTTGCACTTTTAAAATAAGTGCCAAAAAGTGGAATAAAACTACATTTGGCAATATTTTTAACCAGATTAGCGAAACAGAGACTGAACTCTCCAAAATACAAAAGGAAATCATTGATAACCCAAACCAATCCTTAATTAACAAACAAGTATGCCTCATCAATAAAACAATCATGCCTCTTATCCTACCATAAAAAATATTGGAGCCAAAGAGCAAAAACCAAGCACATTAAATCAATTGACACTAACACTAATTATTTCCATCGTATTGCCAATGGAAAGAGAAGTCGTAAAATCATACGGGAAATTAGAACACAAGAAGGAACGATCATTATCGGTCTTGAAAATATCCGAAATGAAATCAGATCAGACTTTGAAAAAAGATTCAAAAAAGGAACAATTAATAACAACAACCTTCAAACTTGCTAAGTAACATCACCAAAGAGGTCACAGACCAATATAATACCAATTTAACCAAAAATGTTTCTAACGATGAAATCAAGGCAGTCGTTTTCAATATTGGTAGCGACAAATCTCCAAGGCCTGACGGGATGTCAGCCCTGTTCTATCAAAAATACTGGCATATTGTAGGACCTCTTGTCATCAAATCAGTTAAGATTTTCTTCCATTCTGGCAAAATCCTCAAACAAATCAACCACACCTTCATTACTCTAATACCAAAATGTGATAATCCCAACTCAACAAACCACTACCGACCAATAAGCCTTTGCTCAACCATCTATAAGGTCATTTCTAAAATCCTAACAGAAAGGCTAAAACCTATTTTGAACAAACTCATTCATCCCCTACAAGGGGCCTTCGTAGCTGACCGAGCCATCCAAGATAATATACTTATAGCTCATGAAATTTTTCATACTTTTCGAGCTAAAAAGGGTAAAGAAGGATGGATCGCTATCAAACTCAATATGGAAAAAGCTTATGACAAAATTGAATGGGAATTCATTTTAACTGTACTGAACAACTTTGGCTTTTCACTAACATTCATCTCCTGGATCAAAGAATGCATTCAAACTGTCTCATTCTCTATCCTAGTTAATAATGGTCCAACTAACATTTTTTATCCAAAGAGGGGGCTTCATCAGGGTGACCCTCTATCTCCCTTTCTGTTCATACTCGGAGCTGAAGTACTTGCTAGAAAACTTCAACAAGAAGCAAACATTAATACCAAACAACTAGGGTTTAAGATAAACCGATCAGGATCAAATATCCCTTTCATATCTTTCGCAGATGACATTCTCATCTTTGCTAAAGCAAATCAAACATCCTGCCAAAAAGTTAAGGCAATAATCGAAGACTATTGTTCTGTATCAAGACAATGTGTTAACTACCAAAAATCTGCTTTCCAAACAACACCCAATACTCCATCTACTACCAAGAATCTTATCCAATCTATCCTGAATATACCTAATACTCCATCTACTACCTAGTTCTGTGTCTCTGGACAAATACCTAGGATGCCCTATTATCAACGGGAAAGTTAACCAAAATACTTTCCATGATACCATTCACTCTACGACTTCACAATTATCAAAATGGAAAGCTAGCTCATTGTCCCTTGAAGGACGAGCAACCCTCATTAAAGCAAACTTGGCTTCCCAACCAAACTACATTATGCAATGTTTTATGCTACCAGCATCCCTACATCAGAAGCTTGATAGAGTTAATAGAAACTTCTTATGGAACAAGGAACAAACTTACAAACCCCTAATAGACTGGGACAAAATCTGCAAAAATAAAGCAAACGGAGGGATTGGAATCCGTAATACGGAAGACATGAATAAAGCTCTTCAAATGAAACTCATCTGGAAAATCCTTGTTGAACCAAACAACATCTGGGTCAGAATCATAAATGAAAAATATCTCAAAAACACTAATATTCTTAACTATACTAGGAAAACCAACCTTGGCAATGGGGACATCTCCTTAAACTTCGCAATGAATTCAAAGCTGGATTACATTGGCTAGTTGGAGATGGATGCTCGATTAACTTTTGGGATGATCCTTGGACTCCCAATCTTTTACTCAAAGATTATATCCGCCCGCATACCAACATTACTCCCGAAACCAAAGTCAGTGATTTTATCACTAATAAGGAATGGAATGTCTCTAAACTTAAAGACTTGCTTAGTGATGAGGTTGTTGATTCTATCAACAATATCCAAATTCCACACAACAATATCCCTGACCGTCTGTATTGGGCTCCCAATAAGAATGGTTGGTTTTCCACTAAAACAGCATTTGAACTCATTACTAAACAAACTAATCCCACAACCAATGACCTCTCGTGGTTATGGAAACTCGATACCTACCCAAAAGTGAAGAACTTTTTATGGAAGATTTGCCATGATGGCCTTCCCACCAAAGATAGACTCGCACAGAAAAATGTTGCGGTTCCTCTAGCATGCGACTCCTGCAATAACCCACATGACGATTTAAACCACTTCCTCTTCAAATGCCCCAACACACTAAAGCAAATCAAAAACTTTAGCCATCCGATTGAAAATCTCATTAAAAGGTTAGATACCAATAACACAAAACCGCTACATCTTATCCGGGAACTTCAGTCATCACTTTCTAAAAGTGATTGGGTCTGTCTCGCTACCATTTGGTAGGCAACCTGGATCAACGAAAACCAAATAATTTTCCAAACACAAAATCCAGACAGAATAAAAGATCTTTCTTTATACATCAAAACCCTTATTCTAAATTGGAACAAAACGAAACAACTAGATACAGACGACCATAAACCACCAAAAACCAACCTTGCGCTAAGGCGAAAAATTAAAAATATTAAATGGGATAAACCGCGACCAGGTTTCTATAAAATTAACTTTGATCGTACCAAAATACCTAATGGTAAAACAGGTACCGGATTTATCATCAGAAAGGACAATGC
Organism: Rheum nobile; assembly: GCA_027886185.1. NCBI lineage: Eukaryota > Viridiplantae > Streptophyta > Magnoliopsida > Caryophyllales > Polygonaceae > Rheum > Rheum nobile. The sequence goes on from WOAB01000485.1 coordinate 1,956,106, forward strand.
CGAACCAATCTCTATGGCCAACCAACAATATGGATGCCTTTCCATTCTTATGGCGGAAACCATGGCTTTAAAAAACAGTATCAAAAAAGCCATATCCCTTAACCTTAACAAGATTGAAATCGAAGGAGATAACCTATGCCTTATTAACTCTCTTTTAGGCATTTGGACTTGCCCTTGGGAAATTGAAATGGTCATCGCTGATATTCTTATCGATCTCCGTTCTTTTCAGGAAGTCCTTATCAGGCATGTTTTTAGGGAGGTGAACCGATCCGTTGATCATATTGCTAAACTCAACTTTTTACCCTCCAGAATTGCCTTGAATTCAAATCCAGAACTCTGTGTTCTCATCCGTTAGGATGCTCTAGGCCGGACCTTGCATCGCTACTAGGTCACGTCTAATTCTTTCCTCATAAAAAAAAAAGAAAGTATTTTAATAGAATTCAATTATAATTATTTATTTTAGTATTATAAAAATATAATACAAATTTGTAAATACTAAAATGGACTTATTGGCCCAAATCATATTTGTATAAACTGTAAATTTTTAATGCAAATTTGAATTGGTTTAATGGGCTTTTAGGCCCAATTAGAGTAAATGCATAACTGAAATAGACGCCCAACTCAAAAACCCCGGTTTATGTAAAAAGTTATTATTTGTATTAAAAATAATTTGTCCCTTCTCATGTATATCTAAAATCACCAAATCTCAACATTATATTATTTTGGTTTAATTCTTACATACCATAGTCACTCGAAATTTTTAGATATATTTTACAAAGAAAATAAATAAATATACAAACTTAACATAAAATATAATTATATATAAACAAATGTAAACAACAAAAAAATTATAAAGAATAATTATTTATTTTAATATTATTAACATATAATACATATTTTAAAATTCAAAATGGACTAATGGGCTCGCGTTTAACATATCTGAAATTTAAATGATTTAATGGGCTTCAAGGCCCAATAACTTCCAATCAGTCTCGTCCAGTCTCACCCAAATAAAACATTACCGCATAAAATAAATTGGGCCGACTTGAAGCCCAAATATTTTCTAGGCACTCAGTGCCTTGCATGAAATAAAACCATCATACCGTTAAAGTAATTGGGCCAAGCCCATAACATCAATCTCGGCCACTTTTACAGATGCCGAAACCCTACCTCTCTCCCTCATTTTCATTTCTCTTCGCCGCGTTTCGGGTTTCGCTCTCTTATTCTTGAAGCTTCAAGAAATTTCTTTCCTCTTTCAATCTTTCCAGTTCGATCCGCATGTTTCTTTCCACTTTCAAACTTCGAATTTCATATTTCTGTAAATATCATCCAAGCCTTTGTCTTGTTTTTGTTCAAATCTTTGAGATCCAAATTCATTTTTCACAAAAAAAAAAA